>JABGLY010000210.1:0-41012 GCA_013623525.1 Fusarium dimerum | reverse complement strand
TCTCACGAGTGTCGTATTGCTCAACTGCTTCTTTACCGTCGAGAGAGTTTCAGGGTGGTTAAGTCTGCCTCACTCTTCGAGTCTCAGGAGAGAATCTATCTCAATGCAGCAGTAATTATTCTAGTATAAGAAGATATAGGTTTATTAACTATTATGAAACTTATTTATTACCTTATATTAAAGTAATAATATATATATATATATATATATATTTATCTTATAATTCTTAATAAGCCTTAGTTTTAACTTTAATATTTAAGTAGGGCTTAATCACGTGATTACAAGAACTGTAAATAATAAGTCCTTATATAAAAGTTTTTATAATTAATTATTATTTTAATCTTAATTAAGCTTCATCTAAAAATTAGCACAATGAGTACTAACGCTTGGATAGCAGCCCTTCACGGCATAGTAATATCGCTAACAGCACGAGACTGGCTTTTAGTATCTATATCATTTTGGGTTATATTTAAAGCTCTGCAAGCTCTATATAATGTCTCGCCACTACATCCACTGAGCAAAATCCCTGGCCCAAAACTTGCAGCAGCATCATATCTGCCTGAATTCTATCACGATGTCATTCTCGTTGGTCGTTATACTCATGCTATTAGGAGAATGCATGAACAATATGGTAATTATAATTACCTTGCATTTCCGTTTGAGTCCTAAATCCCAATTGACAAATCTAAGGTCCAATTGTTCGAATTAACCCCAATGAGACGCATTGTGCCGATATGGCATTCTCCGATGAGATTTACGCCGTGGGTGGACGCAAACGCGACAAGCCCACTCACCAAGTGAATGGCTCGGGAGCTGGTACAATGAACGCTTTTGGTACAGTTGACCATGACCTCCACCGCATCAGACGTGGACCTGTAGCCAAGTTCTTCTCACGGGCTATGATCGCACGGCTTGAAGAAGAGATTCACGAACTGGTACAAAAGCTCTGTAACAAACTATTGGCCGAGAACAATGGCACTCGTGACGATGGAAAGCGAAAACCTTTCGATATTGCGCATGCATATAGCTGCTTCACATCTGACGCCATCTCGAGCTATTGCTTCGGTGAACCCTTTGGCCTGTTGTCGCAAGACAACTGGCAACCCAACTACCGTGAGGCGACTCTGGCAGTGCTGAAGCCCGTCTTCTTCTTTCGTTTCTTTCCTTTCCTTGTTGCCAGCGTAAAGTTAGGCAAGTATCTTGTCGACTATCTGCCTGCTGACACCGCACTACTTATCCGGACATTACAAATCGACATACCGTCGCGTGTTCAGAAGACCAAAACAGACATGGATTCTGATATCGTTTATGACCGGCCAACTGTCTTCGCTGACTTGCTACAATCTGAGCTTGATGACAGCGAGAAGAAAACGCATCGTCTCGTTGAGGAGGCCGTTGCCGTTGTCAACGCCGGAACAGAGACTACGAGTTGGTCCTTAGCGGTCATAACCTACTTCCTCTTATCTCAACCGGAGACTTTGACCAGATTACAAGCTGAATTGACTGAAGCTGTCAATGATCCACAGCATTTGCCTGCCTGGACCACACTGGAGCAGCTGCCATATCTTAGTGCGGTCATCAATGAGGGGTTGCGTTTGTCCTATGGTGTTTCCAGCCGTACAGCCCGCGTTCCGACGACGGAAGACCTCGTGTACCGAGGAGAAGTTAACAAAAAACCTAGTACTTTGCTGCTACCTCGAGGCTATGCAGTCGGTATGTCGGCAGCCATTTCACACCATGACGAGGCAGTGTTCCCAGACTCGTACGCCTTTATACCTGAACGATGGTTGAATGAGGACAAGAAAGTTAGAAAAGACATGGAAAAGTCTCTGATTGCGTTTTCGAAAGGCAGTCGCGGATGTCTCGGTAAAAAGTAAAACACGCTGTTTTTTAGTATGTCTTGAAAACCGAAGTCCTATCTACTAACATGCTCTTAGTCTTGCATTATGCGAATTATATCTTTCTCTCACAGCTTTGGCCTTGAGAGTCATGCCACACATGCATCTATATGAGACAACGGAGCAGGACATTCGCTACGATCACGACATGTTTATTCCTATGACTTGTAAAGACAGTCGAGGAGTGAGAGTAATTATAGACTCTTAGATTATACTAGGAGATAGTATACTCTCGATTTAAGAACAAATGTTAATCGGTTGATAAATGTGTCTTAGGTTTAGTTTAGCTAGTCTAAAACTAAGTAAAGTTCTAGGTACAGTTAAAAGCAAAGAGAAAACACTCTCCTATACTACTTTATATTAGACTTTATATTAATGGAGTCACTCATTTAATTTAATTTATATTCTATTATCTTTCTATATAGTTAAGCTGTCTTTTATAGTATCTACTTATCGTGGCGTATAATTCCATTAGGGTCACTATTAAGCAGCAGATTTACAATCTCAATGTGTCTGTTTCGTTATTTAAAGTCAACGATACTATTAAATTTGCGACTAGTTTACTCGGTCGCCGCTGGCTTTGCTGTAAAGAGGTTTGCGTAAGGATCTTGTTCCTGGTTCAACTACTATTAAGCAGCTAGTTGCTCTTTTGTCTTGACTCACCTACAATAAAAACCTAAAACTTATGAGATCCCATGCCCTCTTAAGTATCAGGACTCGAGAATGAGTGATTTCTCGCCGTGGTGTACATCTTTTCAAAAGTGTAAATATGAGCTCGGTTGCCAATTAGAACGATATTTGTTCATTTGTTTTCCTGTTCAAGTTTAGTGTCTGGGAGCATGATGATAAGTGATCTACAGGCCGTTTCGACCTTCATGCCCTCAAGATTTCAGCTAAAAAGTTTTTGTCTTGAGTCGTTCGTATGATGCCCGTATACACAGATTCATTCACGCCTGAGCTCATTTCCATCGCTGATCCAGGTATTGATTCCAGTAAATCGACAATAATAATTGCGTCATGAAAAGGCCTGCGTTGGCAATAGACTTGCATAGACTTGCAAGACACAGTATCAAGAGAGGTGTTAGCAGCCAAACTTAGAAGGACAGTACTGCTTTAAATGCGAGCTGGGCCCGGTTTCCATAAAACTATTCGTATTGTCGTTACTGGTCAGTAGCCGTAACCCTAAGAAGAGTTAAAGATAACAGGACACGGGTTAAGAGGCAGTCCGCCGATAAGCTGCTGGACCGTCTGCAAGATTATAGAGCTTAGCTTTGACATGTTAGATATCGTGCCTATAAAGCTTGTCGGTCGACCTAGCATAATAATGAATCACGGAGAACTCCTTCTCAATTTCTTTTCATAGAGCTACTACGTAATCTTTTTTTATTCCCTCAAGCTTCTATAGTGGTAAGGGCCGCTCCAGTTGCCTCGATATAGTCCACGAGCGTTTTAGTAAACGAGTTATCTTGACAGCCTAGGGCTTAACCTGGAATTGCAATTAAGAGCAGCCCAAACAAATACAATTGAACGTTAAGATATAAAAAGAATGCCAATTGCCCAAGGAGACCTAAATGCTTGTTACCTCGACGCTGCACAAAGTTACAGGCAATTATTCGCTAGTCAAAAAGTGGCCGACAAAAGTATCTACACCCTCTCTCCAAAGACAAGCTTCCTACTTTTTAAATCCTGCTGGGAGATAAGACTCACCTCACTAAGCCGATTAGCTCCGTAGCATCGAGGTCCTTCTATATATGCCTCTAGTATTGCGTTGCGAACAATACGCGCCCCTTGGAACAACGGAGCTTGGAAATCGGACATGCCCAGAGTATGTCGGTCTTGTCCCATACTTCCCCTATGTTCCTTCCTATCTCATATCCCCAAAAGAGTATTTTTGAGTTTTGCTTTCGCTCTTTGCATTTATGGAACACTTTGCCAGTCCGGATACCCCTCTCACGGGCACTGCTACGGCATTAGGATACATCTCATTTTTCTTTGGCCTTCAAGTCGTCCCCTATTGAGACAATTATATCCCTGTTCATCCTAACTGTTAAGTTCTGTTCTGTTTGGCTCTCTGACTGGACTGCTTGTCACAGCTTCGATCGCTGTTAGCATATCTCTGGCTTGAGTGATTTCCTTATGACAACATATTTGGCCAAACATCTTTCTCTTGCTGCCCGTGATAATGGCTCTGCGTTTCAGATACTGCTACAACCACCACAGAATTTAGATTATTCAAACATCCTTGCGATTGAATATAGTTACTTTAAGCATGTGAATGCGGTAGGGAGAGCATATGTAGTCAGTCATATCTATTCACATCCATGGGAAACTTTGCCGGACAAGTTCAAGGCCCTGCTATAGCGATGATGCCAGTACTCTTATGGCAATCTTAAATATTACTACTAGACAGCGTGAGCTTTATTTGGAGAGATTTCTCTTTGGTCTCTTCAAAGCCTCTAACCCTAATAACCCGAGGACATCATCACCATAAGCAGTACTTGGGGAGGCTGTCCACCCACAACGGAGAGTATGATTGGGTTGACCGCCGACTGTTAAAGCACCCGACTCAAGGGGAGTATAGCATATAGAGACGTCGCAAGATTGCAACTCAATCCCCCAGCTCTGCTGTCTTCGGTTTACAGGCACACACTGTTTGTCAAGCACCCAGACATTACCCTGCTAAGCAAAGATAGTTAATAGGTAGAGCTGAACGATATGGGAGCGCAAGTGAGGGTAACGGTAGTTAAAATTACCAGCCGTAGAAGAAGGAAAGAACCTCAACCATGCCATCGCTTGACCCTTGAGAATGCGCGCATCTCGTTGATACTCAAAGGCAAGGTCCTCTTGAACGTTGAAAATCGACTTGCTACTGCTAAGCTGCCAAAGTATTAAGTTGTTAGAACCCCTGATCTTATATATGACACTCAAGTGGTAGTCAACGACAAAATACATTCGTTCCTTTGACATCATACTGTTAACATAGAGATAAATCCCGGATTTGGTAACATTGATACACGTTAATGCATAGAAAGAGCGAGAATAGAGTTCCCTCAGTAGACAAAGTTAAAAGATATGCGAGCGGTCGAGACTGGCCATTGACAGACCCACGATTGAGGGTGTATGTCGAATATATACTTGGCAACGAATGTTAACATCTCGTTCATGATTTGAGACCCCTGATAAACTCAACATTAACAAGCTCTATGTCGCTCCCGCTTGCTGCCCTATCACTCCAACCATCCCCTATGCTTCGGGAATTGCTGGGTTGAGAAACCAATTTAATAGGCCTGGTTTTGTCGATTGATAGATCTTCTTCGATCTCTTCAAACCCTGACTGATTATGTCTTCTGGCAGTGATGGTTCTAGTGTTTCTTTCGGATTCTCTTTCGTTATATATATCGGATATTTCTCGGTTGCGACGGAGGAATGGTCGTAAGGCAGGAAGACATGCAATAATCAGCCCGATGTTACTGTCTAAGGAACTCCAGAGCTCTAACAAAGGTCAGTAAAAGCGGTATAGATGCGAAAAATAGCATGCTTAACAAACCAATTGTTGTGACTGATCGAAATTGTCCAACATTGCCAAGTTGGACGCTTAGGAAGCGCGTCAACGAAAATGCAATATCAATCAAGCCCAGTAGAAAGACGCTGTAGACGCCAATCTTCATCTTTCTTTTCATCTGGACTTTGTAGACTATGAGCCAGGGCAAGCAAAAAACTAGAAGACTGTGGTAAGTACGAACGAATAGACAAATTAGAGCTGACATTCTTACGGGCAATACTTCCAGCAAAATGCAAAGCCCATGCGACTTGGAAGATCAAGGCTAAGTCATTATCCGGGCATAACTTTTCCGGTTGATCGATTGCCCTTAGATTGTATCAGTATATATTTAAGGCAAGAGTACATATAGCGAGAGGCCATGTGCAATGATTCCAAGTTACATACCAGTTTCGCCATACAGGGAGGCACAGAAACAGCTGTAGGCAGATTGTAGTAACATACGCTGCTGCGCAATACCCAATCGTAATCCATAGCAAGATTCTGCGTGTCTTCATAAACGTTGGGAATAGTTGAAGATAGACGGCGAGCAGTGATGCCTTGCAGAGGTAAAAGGTCGTAAAGAAAGGGATCATGGCTGCCCATGACACCTACGCACGGTTAGAAGAGCATTTGTACAATCGCCGGACTGAAGGGGAAGTGTGCCGCTGAATGGTAATAGAATTGGCCCCTGGATATGCTGGCTTACCCTTGCCACATATATGTGGGATTCAAGAGGTGCATCCCAGTTTATTAACGTATAGTCAAGTTCAGGTCTTAGGGTATCATATTTGGCCAAAACAAGCCCGAATACGATAGTCATAAATGCCGAAAACCAAGCAGCTATTATAAGCCATTCGCTTAAGAGAAGGCGCTGTTTCTGGATAAAGATACGTAGGTAAACTCGTGCGCCAATCAAGACGGCGGCAAGAGAAACGAGAGAATAGGTGACGGCCTAACGTTATTAGATGATCAATTACTTCGTGTGACTATCTTGACGAAGCAGGTCAAAGACACTTACTGTTACAGCTTCACCAGAAGGTGCTGGTACCATCTCGACTTTCTACTATTGAGACCGATCAAGCATAGAAAACCGTCAAATTGGATAATACGAAAAGAACTTGCTGAAGTAAAATCGAGCTTCTGAGGATTTCCTTTCATTGAGGTGGGGCGGGTGCGTGCGCTTTAGTTATATAGAGGAAAAAGCTTGATTGTTCCATATCACCACTCAGCCATTCTCACTTAGCGGCTACTCCTTTTTGGTGCTATGCATCCCCCCTTTTCTTTCCTACTCTTTTTCTATGTTCTTTCGATACTTGAGAATGTGAATTAACATCAAGATCTAGTCGCACCCGTAAATGGTTATCGTCATTGACAATTTCCAAACTCTTCAACATAGGAAAGCACATGTCAAAACCAAGTGGTAGATCCTGCTGGTAACATTTCCGATTTCTCGTCCTGCCGCATATAGCATAAAGAGGCTGAATTAGTGGAATGATAGTTCAAACTGAAATAAAGAGATCGGAGTTCAACTGACTAGCGACGTATGCAGGTTTCAAGCCATCTTCATATTACTAGATTGCTAGTTGGTCTGTGAAAAAGAGATTTCCGAATGGTCAGGCAAAGTTTCAGGGGCCTGGCCCAAGAGAATGCCGCCCAAGATATCAGCTTGTTGGTTTGAACGTCCCAGGAGGAATATGGTGAAACTCAACCCAATTTATTGCTGGTGGTGGTTGTGGGTGGCGTTTTCTTTGCAGTAATTACTGCTTTATCTCCAAAATTGCCACTTCCTGCAACTAAGCTAACACGATTCTCTGCGAACGAATTACCGATACTTGACGAGCAATCCTTTAGGGTACAAGCATTGAGTGATGCAGAGTAGTGCGACTCGACCCCTGTCTGTGGGATTAGAGTTCATCGCAAAGAGGATCATACCCTAGAACCGCGCCACTTGAATCTAAGATGGTTGCATAATCTCTGACTGGGGATCTGCCCAGTAATGATGTGTGAGAGACATGTCGAATGACTTCTGCTACAGTAAAACTTCTGGACGCAAACTCTTCGCTTTCACAGGTTTGTGTTTCTTATCGTGGGCTTTTCTTAAAGATCCTCGATGAGAGAAAGCACTTTTCAGTGATTCACTACCACAGCTTAACGGTCGCGCTATTATTAGTATTTACTCAACCCTACTCCTTGACTCTGCTTCGAATCAAAGGCACCCCATTACTCCTTGTGGGAGTGCTCAATCGTGTCAAAGCCGATGTGTTACCACTAACACTCAAATCTCTCCCCTTCGTAATGAGCCATAAAAACGTGTTGCAAAGGGTCTTTTGCAGCGGCCGCGCGAAACATCGTGGTGCAAGCTTTGCGGAGAAATCAAAGTTCAGCACGGGTGGCGTCAAGATTATCCTCCTGAGGGCGACACAAGGGCCAACAGCCAACACTAACGCACCCCTTTGAAGCGATCCCGGTGCGTTCCCCGGCGCCTGGGCTCTCGCACAATCTTGCCACTAGGAAGGTCGATGCACTCCTGTGATTCAGACTTGGATAAATTCCAGTACACTAACAACATTGAGCCAATCATCATTTGTCTAATCTATCTCTTTGTTAACATAGTGTTCGAAATCATGTCAAAACTTTATCCAGAAATATCTGGTTGTATTCCATATTGTAACTAAAGAGAAGACGGCCGTCCACTCCAAGTTGCACGTGTGAGTCAACAAAGCATGCAACAATTATGCGACATAAAGAATGATTATATGCATCGTTATTTTGATATAATGAAAACCCATGCTTAGTTGGATGGCCGCATCGAAAATTCACCGGCATTGTTGTCAGGCGAAACCTTATCTCTAATTGTTCCAACGATAGTTAGAAATTTCTTAAAAACCCCTGGACTAGGCGGAAGAACTAATTTACGACCTAAATAATCAGGATGGCTGTTATCCGAGTTGGGATTCGGAGATTTGGGTATCTCTAAGATCGTGTCTAGCTTCGAAACCAAGGTTGACGAGATAAACAAAATCGAATATTTATATGACCTGTGCGTTTGACCTCCTATAAATCTTTCAAAGCCCACCTGAGATGCCTAGTTAGTCATGCACAACGAGAATATGCACACGAAGCAGTGCGTTAGTAGTCACCAGTCAGTCATTTTGGCGCGTTGCGAGATCCAACACCTCCGGCACATAAATAAACGCCCACGACTCCTATAATGCAACCGAAGGATCCTAGTTGGCTTTGAAAAAGAGAGAGCGAGTATCTGCAAAAAGGACGATGTTGCTTATTAATTAGTATTTTTTGACAGTTTCGGATCATCGTACACACTTCTATACATAGCTCACGGTATTTCCATCTTATTATCAAGCTAATTGCAGCCAGGGGGTTGGTTATATCTCCTCGAGGAGGATTAGACCCCAGGGATAAAGACCTCTAGTTTCCCGATACTTATCCTTGCAATAATAGAGATAGATGCTTTCTTAATAGCATATAATTAAGAGTATCACATTATAGTAGAGCTAGTAGCGCTACTCGAAGATCAACTAGAACTACTAGAGGTCAGTATTGATTTTTCCTGCGAGTTGATTGATTTAACCCCTTATAATTACCTTACCGGAGTCTTATCCTCCTCTAAGAGATATTCACTTTTGGTGACTGTTTGTCATTACAAAGTTGTGTACAGATAGCAAGAAAGCCTTTGCCTCGGGCGAAGACAGAAATTTCACCCTTCAATATCCTGGGACTATGCCTAGTTCTGTTTAGCAAACTCTTTAGATATCGAGAACTATAGCCACTTCCCTATCCCTATCGCGCCGTTTGCATCATATTATAACGAATTATAATTAGCTCTATCGTGTTCTACTTGTGTATGGATAGGGCATTATTTCTCTATCAAATGAGTGTTCAACCTTGCCTGTCTGGCAAGTCCTTTCACGTTTTGCACCGTTAGTCGCCGGTTGATGAATCACAGAGTGTTTGCAGCATGTACCATAACATCAAAAAGGGTATAAATTGTCTGCAAGAGGCTGGTAGTTAATTGCTACTCGACAAATAGATACTAGCCTCAATGATAATCATGGCTCTAATTATCAGAGTGCTACCCAAAATCGAGAAACCAATGCTTCGAAACAAAAAGTGACAAGAACTAGACACCAAATCTTTTGCAGAACATGAGACAGAGGTAGCATGTTTCCAGTCGCCAAGAATGGGTAGTGGGAGTCTCGTAATATATGATCGCCAACACTCTGAAGCTAGACTTTAATGGCAGGTATCGACAGCAACTACCTTCGCGCCCTCCGTCTCGGTTCCATTGACAGGACTTGCAAGGGCGCCACCAGTAGTAACATATAACACACCTGTGTCCCGTCTTCCACGCCCGAAGGCCACTGCCGTGGACCCGGCAACGGTGAACTCGTCAACTCCTCCAGCGATGATCTGCCATTTCCGGGGAGCACCGTTCACAAAGACAACCGAGTTGTCAAAGTTGCTCGCACCATAGATATTCCCCTTTGTGTCTAGAGCAAAATCATCGAGAAAGGTCAGGCCATTAGACAAATTCACAAATAGTTCTGGCTTAGCGCCTTTCAGAGGATAACCTGCCGGTGTTATGCGGATGCGATAAATGGAGGCCTCATATGAGTTGTCGAAATAGAGGTATCCATCGAAAACCTGGATACCGTTGACTCCAATTGGGAGACCAG
The DNA here is from genome assembly GCA_013623525.1 of Fusarium dimerum. NCBI lineage: Eukaryota > Fungi > Ascomycota > Sordariomycetes > Hypocreales > Nectriaceae > Fusarium > Fusarium dimerum. The sequence continues at coordinate 30,876 of JABGLY010000210.1, read as the reverse complement.
CACCTTTAATTGGGGCCATCTGGGGGAAAACGAATGCTGAAGTATCAAACTTGCCCGAAGTCAAGTCAAGGCGACCAACCAGGCCGTTAGCAGAATCAGCAACGAGAACTGCATCTGATATATGGGGAACTACTGCCACGCCGTTGAGAAAAGCACTTTTCTTGTGCATGTCGCTAATCTTTCTGACATCGATGCTCGAGCCATGCTTAGAGGAATGAAAATCAACCGACCAGGCGCTGAAAGTACCAGGGATAGGAACTCCAAGACCGGTTGAGTTGCTACCAACAAAGATGAACCTCTCAGCTGTCGAGCGATAGGATGGAACCTCAGCAATGCCGTAGATGCTTTGAATTTCAGAGACGGAAACAAGCTCTTCAAAGAAGTTGTCGCCATCCAACGGGTCGCGGATGGTGTATATTTTCGCAGAAGGCCACATTTGAGTTGTCAGTAGATCTCCGTTGGGGCGTACGGCAACGTTCTCAAGCCATGTTCCAAGTGGGAGCTGGTCAAGGGTCTTTGCGGGCAATAAATTACACCATGATAATGCAGGCAATGCCAGAAAGCTGAAGAAGAGTGACGACATGTTGAAGATTCGAAAAGGCTAGAGAAAAAAAAGCAAACTAAGTAGGAGATAAGATAGCTGATTATGAGTAGAGTAAAGAAGCGGGTGTCAGGTATTCAGTCAGAACCCATTGCTCTTTATATTAATGAGTTGACATCGCCAATTTTATGTCAATCTTCCTTGTCTCAGCCATCACTTGAGGATGTAACCGTGCCTAACACTAATACAGCTACCCGAGATGTTACATCATCTCTTGAACCTGATCAGATGCGCCCCTGCAATGGATGCAGGCCGAATGAAATAGACCGGACCCGGCTATGATTACCTCAAGATCACTCCGTCGCTAGTATTCAGACAAGGCAGGAATTTGGGTTGCTTGGTCTATCCAGAATTGATAATAGGTTGGTAAGCTTCACACCTGTTTAGTCATTGCTGGCAAGGTCCGTCAGCATTGTGTAATTCATAGCATAAGCACTGTACGGAAAGTGCAGGATGTTTTGCATACCGATATGAAGTCATGGTTGCCAGTTACATAGTTATAGCTGAGTTTGTTCGTATCACTTTCGTCTTTACTAGATGATGATATTGACGGCATGAATATGGATGCATACCTAGTCTATTCCTTCGATTCTGACTGATGAAGCGCTTATACGTGTATCTCGTTCGCCACCTTGAAGTCTCAGGTTTCATCGTTTCTATCACGAGACATGAACGACTACTATTAATTATTATTTTTCTCTCCGGGCATATTGACCCCAAGTTACTAGAGCAATACAGCAACGAAGCTACCTAGTCAATTCGCGGCTTTCTAACCCTTGCTAGAGTCGGCTTTGTGCATGTCTTCTTTGGTCACCATTTATGGGTGCTTGCAAAGCCACAGACTTGATTACAATGTCAACATTGTCAGGACTCGTGTGGCGAGTAACGGCTCCAGAGTTGTATTTTTCCAAACGGTCTTGGTTACAGCCACTCCAGTCACTATTGCCACATGGAGAAGGAATGCCACGAGCTGCTCTTCAGAATCGAGCAGCAAGCTCACATCTCGGGGGCCAGCTGTTTCTTTCCTGATTTTTCATATAAATGGTAATGATTGACTGAACATAGGAGAAAATATAGTCAGAATTTGCGGGGTCTATCAATCGACATCGATAATAACTTTCAAAGCTCCAGATTGTGCCGCTGCTCCAAAGGTTTTGTATGCCTCCTCCATTTCACTTAATTTGAATCCTGAGAAAAATGTTAGCACCGCTCTTCCTGGACCGCACCTTAACGTACTATGCGTGATGAGCTGACCAGGCTGTATCTTGCCCGAACCAACTAGCTTGAGAAGCATGGGTGTAGTCACTGTGTCGACAAGTCTGGTAGTGATTGCTTGTGTTCCGATTTAGTAGTTGCATCTCTCTTTAGCATGAATATCCCACTTACAGATGTTCCTGTCCCAAAGCTTATGTATGTGAAGGTCCACCTTTGCACCATGGACGCCAACGTTTGCCAACGTGCCCCCCGGAGCCAGCAGCTCTTGGCATAGCTCAAAAGTCGCTGGAATACCGACAGCCTCAATGACGGAATCACATCCCTGGCCGCCTGTCGCAGCCAAGACGCCTGCAACCGGGTCCTCCTTGGAACTATCGATAACGCTGGTTGCACCTAGCTTTTTCGCAACTTCGAGTCTCTTGACGTCCATGTCCACAACAATAATCTTGGATGGCGAGTACATCTGGGCTGTGATCAAGGCTGCCAGCCCTACGGGACCAGAACCCACAATAGCAACCACTCCTCCCGGCTGAACTCGGCCATTCAGCACGCCGCACTCGAGGCCTGTTGGGAATATGTCGCTCAGCATGACTAAAGCCTCCTCGTTTGCACCCGGAGGAATGGCGTAGAGACTCGAGTCAGCGAAGGGCACACGAACATACTCCGCCTGCGTGCCATCGGTGGTGTGTCCGAGTATCCAGCCTCCAGGTGTACAGTGACTATACATTCCTTTGCGACAAAAGTCACAACTGGCACAACTTGAGATGCAAGAGATGAGTACATGATCTCCCTTCTTGAACCTTCTGACGAAAGATCCGACGGAATGCACAATGCCTACGCCTTCGTGGCCTAAGACACGGCCAGGTAGGCAGGTAGGCACATGGCCCTTCCGAATGTGTAAATCAGAGCCACAGATAGTTGTTTTTGTGATTTTGATGATGGCGTCAGTGTCAGAAGCCACAGTAGGGATGGGACGATTCTGGAGAGAAACTGAATCGTTTCCCGTGTAGACAAGAGCCTTCATTTTGGATGGTTGTTGGGAATGGAGTTGGGTAAAAGATGTCTCTCTTTGACGAGTATTTATAAATGATCTTGATATCCAATGAAGTTGTAAGGGGCGCTATGTGTGTACTTATAATCTTGGTGTGAGACCACGGTGAGCAAGAGCAAATTAGAAAAACATGTCTTGGGGATGGGAATTTATAGGCAAAATACTGTAAACCCAGAGCCTCTGACCCGTCAATTTGGGGGTCAGAATATAGCCCCGCTCCGGTACAGCGGAAGATCATCCCTCTGGAGAGGAACAGACGTCTAGTCTCATCATACTTGACGGAAGTTGTCGCCTGAGTGTCAAGAAGGTGATGCAAAACAGCTACGGAGGACAAGCAGTTCCATTCGCAGACACCGATACGTGCATGGCATGTGTCTGGTAATGAACTTTGAGCTAAGATGCGGGGAAGCTGAATTTCAAGCTCTGGTTTGCGGAATGGAGTGGGCCTAATGTAACCAGAGGTTTTGACTTTGATATTGTCTGACCTGTTGTGTAAAGGTATCCATGCCCTCCGGCAGTTGTCCTCCGCACACTTGTTCGTTCTGATTCCCAACCCCGCACACAGGGATGATTTACAGGAAGAGTAAGTTTATTAACGTAACATGGCGGAAATAGCAGGTAGACAGAGAGATACATGTGCATCAGTACGGTTGACAAAAGTTCTTCTACTGTATGATTTCTGCAGCAAGCTTGAACATGTGACGAACCATTTTACATATACAAATCTCGATACAATAAGGCAAACTGGTGATCAGACGATGTAGTGAATTGCCATTGCTAAAACTATGATATGTCAACTGCGGCATAAGACTAGGGTTAACCTGGCTGCGGGCACGGTTCCGCAGAACTCCCGGCATGATCTGAGCATCACTACTAAGCGCAGCAAGACAAGTAAATTTCACTCCAACTATGCATCACGTTGCACGACGGAACTACTTGGAACCTGGTGATGCAATGGTTTGGATGATGGCTGAGTCTATCTCTCTGTAGTTCAGGATAGTATCACTCACCTTCATCTTTGTCCTCCCACTTGTATTGATGACCCGGGTGATCGGAAGTCAGTCTCCCGTTTTTCGCAAACTCTTCGCCAAGATATACTTCTCGCATCGTCTTACGTTCAACTGCCTCGGCGTCCCAGAAAACTCCTCGAGCCTTCAGCTCCGGCACCAAATATTTGACATGATCTTCTAAGTCTCCTGGGACAATTGCATAAGACAGATTGAATCCATCAATATCTGTCTCATCAATCCATCTCTCCAGTATATCAGCCACAGTCTTTGCCGAGCCGACAGCTCGTGCGTGAGGCCCACCCATAGCAAGCTCTTGGGCCACTCGCAATTTTGTCCATTTGATGCCATCGCTGCCTGGAATAGTTTCGCTCCAATTCTCGACCATGCTCTGCATAGCTGGCGGACCTTCGAACTTGAGGTTCGCATCGTCGGGAATTTGACCGAGGTCGGTTCCTGTCCAACCACCAAACAAAGCCAATGAGCCTTCTAGGTCCGCATAAGACAAGTATTCGTCATACTTCTTCTGTGCAAGCTCATCCGTCTCGTCGAGGACAACATGTATCCCACCTATCAGTTTCAGACCTCGTGGGTCCCTCCCTTGATCAATTGCTGATTGACGAATATCTTTGGCAAGCCTCTTGACAAGCTTGATGTCCATTCCAGGAAGAAACATGGCCTCGGCGTGCTTAGTGGCAAAAGCTTTACCAGCTTTACTAGCACCAGCTTGGAAAATGAATGGTGTTCTCTGCCTGGAAGGTTCGACCAAGTGAGGGCCCGCGACTTGAAAGTGTTTCCTGTGTTGTGAGATCAGCTTTCGGCACTAGGTGTTTTTACATTTAGTCATGGAAACCTGGCTGAACATACCCTTCGTGATCAATCCTCCTTACACGATCAGGGTGGGTGTACTGCTTGCGAACGTTGTCTTTCACTACTGCATTGTCTTTCCATGATCCTTCCCAGAGCTTGTAGACCACCTCCAAGAACTCATCTGCAATTTCGTATCGCTCGTCATGGGATATTTGATCTTTGAGGCCAAAGTTTCTTGCTGCACTTTCGAGATAACTCGTCACAACATTCCAGCCGACCCTTCCATTGGTGAGGTGATCCAATGTTGAGAAACGGCGAGCCAATGCATAAGGGGCTTCATAAGTCGTTGAAGCTGTGATTCCAAAAGACAGCGTCTTGGTCACCGCAGCCATAGCTGTTATGGGAAGACTTTGTCCAATCTTAGTTTATTCAAAGTCTGGTTAAGAAAGACTGCAGCGTCACTACTCACAACGGATCAGACACAGGAAACTGAGCAGCCCCAGCTAAAACCGGCTGGAAATTCCTTGGGCCTTTGTATACATCATACGCTCCGAGAACATCGGCAAGGAATAGAGTATGAAAGTTTCCATCGAGAAGTTTGCCCAACTCTGTCCAGTATGCAAGCTCATTATAACGCGATGTTTGATTTCGAGGATGACGCCAAAGACCTTGGGCGCAACAATGTTAGCAGATATATCTCGGTGAGACATAAAATAGCAACGAACCAGGCGCAACAAAGGTAGGCTGGTTCATAAAGAAGGCATTGATGATCCATCTTTTCTTCTTGCCATCAGGCGGGCTTTCTTGTACACTCATCTTCAAAAATGATAATATAAGGATGGGAGTAATTTGGTTGTCGGAGACGATGGGAGGTGATAAATCGACTGGCTATGTAGGAACGGCATTACGAATTCCCTCCCGGCAAGCACGTCTTTGATTATACATATGCCCGATGCCACCCTAATGCCGGGTATATTTCCCTATTGAGATGATAGGATCTTGACTAACTTAAGAAGTGGGAACTGAAATGACCCCAAGATCGTTTCTTCCATGTGTACCATGATTTGACAGCCATGATATTGTTAATGCTCATAGATGAATTCTTGCAATAAGCCCATTTCACATTTTGTTTTCTTCTTTCTAAAAGACTCATGAAACCTGCATTCATAATAGTGTCAAGAAGTACTGAATCACACTCACTAAACTAACGATGCTGGTCCAACGGGTCTTCTTCCTTTGTCTCATCCATTCTGTAAATCCTTTGATTGACTTGCAGCTACTAGCGCCGGATGATGATTGTTTGGCTATAGATCACGCAAGACCCCTCTACGACATTCGAGTTTCACGGCCAACAAGAACGAGATTTGACGAACCACTGAGTGATACCAGCCAAGTGGCACTGAAGAACAAAACTGCCGATCGGGCCTTGACATAGGCCACATATTCTCCGATAATCTTGGGAGTCTTTCACCATTTCTAGGGTCGAGTGGTGTCATCCCTGAACTCTGAGATTGCGAATTGTAATATTTATTCTGCATTTCCCAGCTTACTTTGATGTTGCCTACCTCTAAATGCACTTCTTGTCTACAAATCCCAACTTCATCTGCAAGTTTCCGCCTGACTCTTTCAGAAAGACAATCAGCATCCAACAGCGATGTCGCAGTCGGAAGAGAAGCCCCCTGCACTAAGCAGCGATGCCGAAACGCCCCGTGAAGCACCAATTAAGCGTAAGATACCAAAAATGTTTCATCCTAAGCTAAAGGCCTGACATCATCTCAGCCAAATGGAATCATTCGCCGATCTACAATGCAACAATCCTTGGCCTTTGCAGTTTCGCAGCACCAGGCCTATGGGGTGCTATGAATTCTCTAGGCGCAGGTGGTGCCCAGAAGCCATACCTCGTCAACACGGGTAATGCACTTACGTTCTGCCTTATGATCATTTCATGCTGGTTCACGAGTGGCATTGTCAAATATGTCGGTATCAGAGGCGCCTTAGTCATTGGTACAATTGGCTTCGCTCCCTACAGCGCTGGTCTTTACCTTAACAATCGTTATGGCGTGGAATGGCTTGTCATCTTTGGTGCCGCCTGCTGCGGTATTTCTGCCGGTATTTTCTGGGCCGCAGAGGCAGCCATCGCGATTGGATATCCTGAACCAAGAAATCGAGGACGAATGATTGCTTACTGGTTGACGTTCACTCGACTTGGCCAGATTCTTGGAGGCGCCATCAACCTAGGGTTAAATGCCGATCGAAACGAAGCCGGAAAGGTCTCATACAAGGTCTACCTTATCTTCATTGCTCTGCAAGCATTGGGGCCTTTTGTAGCACTGCTCCTAAACAAGCCCTCCGACGTTCAGCGAGCCGACGGCAAAAAGGTTGACTTGTCTATCTTTGATAATCCTTGGACGGAGTTCAAAGCAACGACACGGACATTTTTGAGAAAGGAATTCTTACTGCTCATTATCTGGATAGGGCAAGGTGTCTACTCAGAATCTGTCTTCTTCACTTACATCTCCTTGTGGTTCAGCGTGCGAGCTAGAGCTCTTGGTTCGTTCGTCTCCGGCATTGTCGCGGTAATTGCGGGCAACTTACTCGGAGTCTGGCTCGATCAGAACCATATCGCCCTCAAGAAGCGCGCATCCTGGGCTTACGCTGTCATCATGACACTTCAAGGAGCCTGGTGGATCTGGCTGACTATCAATGTAACCAAGTTTCGTCGCGAAGGTCCCATTTATGATTGGAGCGACAAGGGTTTCGGCGCCGGGTTCGGGGTGTTCGTTTTCCTTGTTGCTGGCTTTCAGCTCAATTACAATTTCGCATTCTTCATCATTGGTCAGATTTCAAAGAGCCCTCAAGAAACTGTTCGCCTGTCTGCTCTTTTACGTGGAACAGAATCAGCATGGCAAGCTATCAGCTATGGGCTCAACGCTGTACCTATATTTGCCAGTGTTGGTAGCACGTACATCAACTTTGGACTTTGGGGTGCAGCCATATATCCCGCATGGTTGGTGGTAAAGGAATTGGGCACAGACAAAAAACAGGACAGTGGTATAGAAGATCAAGTGGCATCAGAGGTAGAAACAAAAGAGTAAAGGCGAAGTACAGGACCAGCAACACGCTCAGTCACAGTTGGAGAAGCTTCGTACCAGTGGCGAGATCGACAGAAAGAAGATGGATCGCTTGGAGTATGATCTGCAGTCGTGGATACCACGTTGCCGACATCGTTAAGGGATGTTATCTGCCTTCAAATTTTATCTTTTCAAAACTTGTGCTCTTTAATAAACGTTCCTGCCACAGGATAGATGCAAAGCTGAAGAAGCTAATCCGAAATGGTATTAGTACAAGATAATACATTTCCATGGTATTCCGACAAGTTATGACTGATGTGAAAGCGCTGCAGCATCGAAATGCCTGAGTTGTGGGCATATCAGTCGAACCATAACCTAGCCCATCACGTTCGCAATTCAGGTCACCACAATATAACGAAGTTGTCAATGCGATAATCATAATCAATATAAAAAACAACTTCCTCGTGTCTAATATAGACCGAGCCCTCCCACCCCCTTGATTTTTTTTTCTTTTTCCTTCTCACATTTCATGGTACTTAGTCACAAAGCAAAACTAGATCAAGGAGCGAACAATCTGGGGCCCTTCGAGTCTTCTCATCTATCGTGAGCTCCTTCAGCTTCTAAGAAGCAACTAAAAGTTGTGAAGGTAGTCACCAATGAAACTGCTGCCAAGCTTGCTGGCTGCATCAGCGATTTCACCGGCACCAAAAGTCTTAGCGAGAGTCTTAGCCCACTCAGCAACGTTACCTTGGATAGTGGTGATCATGAAGCGGTGCTACGAAAGTTAGACGAGGCGTTGTGATCATGGAAAGCAGCCTCACCTGGTAGGGCTTGTTGTCCTTGTCATGTAGAGCAACCCAGCGCCCGTCTCCGTTCTTGTTTTTCTGGCCATACTGAAAGCGGTCGTTGATGCCGACAATCCACGAGTCTTGGAAACATGTAAGAATTTGATTCGCGAGCACTATCAGACTGTATACTTACTTCCCTCCTGTCTAGCACCAGGAATCCTTCCAATGTAGTCGTTGCTAGAAGAATCCTTGTAGTAACGGTCCTGGACGTAAAGCAGGACGTCAACGTTGCCCTTGGATTGGTTTTGGGCACGCACAACGTAGTAGCGAGCAGACCGGGTGCGGAAGGACTGTGACCACTGGATCTCTTGTACAGCTTTCTCTGATTCCGCGGTGTAGGCGGGGATAATGAGAGTATCACCTTTGACTGGGAAAGACATTGTGATGAAAGAGCTTAAGATGAGTGAGTAGTGAGTGCTTTGAGAAGTAATTGAGTGTGTTGATGAGGAAAAAAGAAGGGCCAAAGAACGCAGGGAAAGACCGGTATAAATAGTTCGATCAAACATAGATTTCCATATCTTGTTGTTATCATAAAACTCCCTCTCGAGATTCGAACAGAGGCTGATGATCATATTCCATTTAGCTATCTGTACGTGCCGCAAGGAGACCAAGTTTCCTATCGTATCCATGGTATGATGACCTCTACAACTCTCATGGCCCATGTTGGAGGCCACTAAGAATGACAGAGGAGATCCTGGTGGCCAGCTGAGACTCCTCGATAAGAGGCTCCAAGTGCAAACTCAATTTCTTTGAAGTGGAGGTATCTGCATCGACGTTGCGCACTTCATCGGCCATGCGGCTAGCTGCAGCATAACACTATACTTCTAGAGTAAAGTTTTGCGGTGACTGAAAACACAACTTCCATATAGAGTACACGTGGACTGATCCAGTAGGACAGTGGCTGTTTTGATACGATGGAGTTGAGATACGGTTAGCCGCGGCGTGTGTGGCTGGCTGTTGGAGACCATTCTGGGATCAATAATTCCATTCGTCGAACTACTCAACCTACATGCATCGTGAGCATGATTTATAGTATCACATATAGAAAGAGCACACCATATCACCTTTCTTGGCTAGAGCTAACCTTTCAAAAATACACTTTCTACTTGGCGAAACTAGAAATACGAGTCTAGAAATACGAAGAGGGGGGTCCATGTCGGAGTTGAGATCTCAATCCCGTCCCATCTGTTTCTGGCTAACTACGTAGACCCCTCCATTGAGACGAACAAGAAAACAACTTCAAAACTTCATATTAGTATCACATTAGTCTTATCACATTATGACACCAGCTGAACCCTGCCTCTCGGTCACAAGGATCTATTCACATATATACGCACGAGGCCCTAAAGTGTCCATGGTAATGTCGCGTTACCGATAGCAAGTCCTTGTTTGTTCTTTTGCATCAATGTATGCGATGATACCAACTGAACACTGCGAGGTTCCTTTGCATCGAAAAAACGGTTGTAGCACATAGACGACTTCGAGAGTTCTACTCCAATGATCATCATGATGGCCCTAGTACCAACATGCGCAACCACTGTGAGTGGCGAAGACAACTCAAGTTCCTGCCTCATAACTGGAACGCAAACAATACTTTTGGAAACATGTATGAGCATCCTTGAAACTCTCAACTAAATATAGTTTACAGTCAACCAAGAGGAGGGACATGACTACCTGCAGTCTCTAATACAAGTCAGCTTGCAATGATTTCACGATGCACTGTACCTTTGTATTGTATACGCCATGATGGACGAGACTTCTTCGAACTCGTGAAAATTCAATACGCTACACGGCTCATCAATGGGGGTGCTGGGTTCTCGGCCTCGGCTAAGGAAATAATGGCAAGGAGTGCGCCCATCTTTCAGCTTTGACTTTGATATTCAGCTGCCATGGGAAGAAAAAGACACCACAGTTCCATTTTGAGGTTCACCACTTCCGTGATAGCTGTTCAGGGTCAGCAAGTCAATGTCACGACCTGCTATTCCATATCCGAAATCACATATCGAGCTGGCAGTCGTGCCTACCAGCTCATCACATAATTTTCCTGGTCAGGCGGTAAAATGATCACATTCCGCAACCAAGAATCCAAGTAACTTTGTGGAAATATAGGCAAATCTGCACGTTCTCTGTCAAGAAGGGTTATGATGGTCGTATTCATGGTTCAAAGCTGTAGCTCGCTGTCTAAGCTTGGAACTATCAGCCAATATAACACAGAAGCTTGAACTTGAATGATGACCGGCTTAGGATAATGATCAGTACAGGATGGCGATTGAGGCTGGCTGACACCCTTGACCCAGAGTCGATTTAGGCTGAGACGTGGGAGAGACACGCAATTGTGGGGATGATGAGTGTCAATAACATGGAATCACATTCCCTCGAAAGTCATCAAACCTTGTTAGAGCTGGCTAGCGGTTCTCAGAAGCCTAGGTGGTCTCCTTCATCACGAGAAGACAGTTATTTTGATTCGGAACGTACCGTTGCAAAGACTATAAGAAGTCAGCGGCCAGCCCTCTGTTAAACAAACTATCATCATCTTTAACATTCATATCATATCCATCATACGCAAACACTCTAGTATCTCTCTTTAACTTTGTGCTCATTATGGCTTTGTTCATCAATCCTCCCAACCGCCCGGCAGCGTGGACCCTTGACCAACCAGTTTCATCCATCCCGACCGGAGCAGTATCTGACTCTACTGGATTCAATTCCACCGAGCTCGCCTCTGCTCCAGTTGATACCGAGGATCTTGTCTTAATCCAATGTAGGTCATTCTACCTTAATTTCCATGAGCTCTTCATTGACCAATCTCATGCTCAGCCATCGTCAAGATCGAATCGCGCTTCGAGAATAAGCGGACTGGATACTCCATCTGGAAGGTCAGCACGGGATTACTTGCCCGCTCCGACCTTGTAGTTACAGGTAGCGATGCCGTCTACGATACCGAGTATCAGCTCGGGACTGCTACCCAGATCAAGTGCTACACTGGGTACCGTGGACGTGTGTCCACAGATATCCAGCCTCGATATGGAAAGCGTGTCTTGTCCTCGGCGGAGTGGATTGACGGCACTGCTCATCATCGTGACATCTACTTCATCCAGGTTGGTGAGCCTTTCGCTGTCAAGGCTCCGGAGGTTGGAGAGTCTGATACCATCCCTCGTAAGTATTTTAACCCCCTCGTGGAAATACAAACTGACACGACATGATTTGATAAAAGAACCCGTTCAGGCTCCTGACATTGCTATTCAGTCTACAGACTGTGGTGTCTCGGATTGTCACGTTCCAGTTCAGGAACCAGACACTGAGCCGCAGGCTGACGCTATTCCAGCTCCATTAGAGCCACAGGTTGTTGAATCAGAGGCCACCAAACAAGAGCCTGAGCTTCAAGCCCCTGTTTATTCAGTTGATCCAAGCTCTGAGCCTGATCATGGATTCGTTGAAGTCGACAATACTCCTGAGTCGTCCGATGCTGGCCAGAGCGATGCATTCTACGACGTACTCAAGACTGTTGCCCAAATTGATGCTCAGACTCTTGACATCGAGTCCTCTCTGGTTGATGACGTTGGACAATTCGTTAGCATCGTCGCAGGGTCCCTTTTCTCTTACGTTATTGGCTCTGAGGCAATTGAAAGTCGCGAAGCTACCAAGCTCACCGGGGTTACCGAGCGTGTTGTTGTTGCTGAGGCTTCTCTGCAGACCGTACTAGCTATTGAAGAGTCTCCCGAGCTCGACCACATCATTGAAGCTATGAAACAGAACTGGTATGCCAATGCTCCAAGGGTTGACGAAGTGGCCGTTCTCCTTGCGCCTTACCTCATCGACAGTGCTCGGCACATCGCTGAATATCACCTTGAGTTCAACGCGGAGCAATCTGGCGGACAAAAGCGGCTCAAGCGTCGAAATCTCGGCATCAGACATTTCCCCGATGGCGTGACAGCTAAGGACTTCGTCAAAGGTCTCTTTGAACCAACGGTCCCTGTAGCTGGCCGAGAAAACATCTTTTCGTCTCTTGGTCCAGTTTTGACAAGTGCAGTATCAGCCGTTGAGAGGCTCGTTTCTCCAAGTGCCCAAACCGCTATTGATACCAACGTGCCCAAACTTTTGGACAGATATCAAGGCATTACCGCTCCTCCTTCGGATGTTGAGGCCACTCGAATTCTTCTGCAGCGCGCAGTCATTGCGGATGCTGCTTACCAGGCAATCTCAAACCTTCCCCAAGCCCAGCTCCAGTCACTCAAACTGATTCCTCTCGATAAGAATATCCTTTCTGGCGATAGCATCTTTGATTTCATCAAGGAAATTATCCAGAAAATCGGCCCCATCTGTCTCCATCCTGCCAAGCAGGCTGTCAAGCAATTTGTTCCCCTTCTACTCAACGCTGCCGTCAAGAAATCCGATACCGTTACGAACACCGCCGTCAAACCCGTTGGTGAAAAGATTCCTCTTCGCGACGTGCTCCGTGGCAAGAAGGGGGCTACCAAGGTGAGTTGGAACTGAACGACCGATCTTGAAAAACTCTGACGGTCATTATAGATACTCTGAACTCATCAGTAGTTTGTTCTTGGGCTGACTTGGCCACTTTACAATCGGGTAGCCGAAAGGAAGGCAAGGAGGTTGTTAGGTAATAACAGCGCGAATGTGAATGCGAGATCTATACTGTTAAACAGAAACAGTTGGTGAAACGCAAGGGCCCTTGTGTCTGACGTCCACATGGACCCGGCCTCAACCGGGATTTTCCTTTGTCTTGAAATTTTGTCTTGTCTTGACTTGTAGTTTCTGGTAGTATCAGTTGTCAATCTTGTTTCTCTCCGATTAAGTGCATCTCGTGATCATCAAGCAGCATGAACGAAGTGTGTAGACGTTCCGCCATTGTCCCTGGGAGTATTGGCTTTTCTTTAGCAAAACCCCAAATTTCGATCCAATTGTGAATTCGGATTAATGATACCAATAGTCTATTCTATGTACGCACAGGATCTTTCAAAAGACTATCCCTACCGCAGCAGGAACTCTTATTTATCTACAAATAGAAGTTGCAGTCTGGCTGCGTTGAAGTCACATAGCAGCAGTCCAGATTATGTCTAGGTGGTGTTTTACTATTCCGAGGGGAGAGAATGTCTCGTGACCCTGCCATGATCAAATATCCTCGGCACAGATAGCGTCTCCGTCGACATCCATAATGTCAGTGATGGTGACATTGAAAAGTATCTCGTACATGGACAAGATGTGAGAGAGCGTGTTGACGTTGCCTTCATCGCCTCCGTGGTCAGTAAAGTTGGCGCCAGCATCCCAGTTGTTCGCCTTGTTGAACCTCTCACTAGGGACGGTGTTTCCTCCCATGTCTACCAGACTGCCACTGCCACCAGAGGCGATCCAGATTAGTGTGGTGAAGGGGGAAAAAAATATAGGGTCGCCCGTGCAAAGCACAGGATCTTGCATCTGGTTATAAGGTTGCGTTAGAAGACAAGCTGATAGACCACGTATGGAGAGTTCGACTTACGGTACCGCCAGTACCGGCATGTGCAGCCGAGTGAGGACCTTGACCATAACATTCCCAGGCTTGGTCATAGGTCTCCAGATCGAGGCAGGCAGCGATATTGGCCTTACCAGTTTCTTTGAATGTATTGGCATTGATGCTCCTGTTAAGATGATAGGTTACAGCTTTGGTAATGACCGTATTCCACAAATAAGCACCAATATGTAGTTCGGTGTAGTCAAAGAGACTTCCGGTGACAGTGTTGCTATCTGACGATTTCCCATCGTCTCTAATGCCGTAGACAATATCCCATACATCCGAGGATAGAATGTCGTCGGCATCGGGCTACTGATCCCAATATGGCATTCCTCCTTCGTAATTGCAGTAGGTATGGAGCAGTTCTCGTGTAAAGTCATGTAGTAGCGGTGTCAAGTGACGAATCGACCCTGTTCGATGCTGTAAGATACCTCTAGCTCTGATTCTCAACCAATCGACAGTCACGTTGACTTACCACACCGTGGATATAATTGGACATGGTTAAATGCAGGTACTGGTGCTCATCCCACAGAGTTTTGGCACCTTCGAACAGCCCGAATGCTGCTTGGTGGGTAGTAAGGCACTTCCCAGCTTCAAGCCAAGCTTTCTATTCATTCTTTGTGAGTGAAGTAAAGTTTTTGCGTCATGATAAGTAGTCGCTTGTTGTCTACAACTGTGCTCCAAAAGCTAAGATGAGGGTAACAATAGTAGAAAGGACGAACTTCTTCATGGCGAAATAAGGGGCAGAGAGTGGTTAGTGAACAAATTCAATGCTGGTGAATGCGAATCTTAATGATCTGGTTGATTGAACGTCCATATGCTGACTATTTGCTTCTTTTATAAAACGTCGTTTACAACATCCAAGGTCCTGCAGGGTCCACGCAGATGTGACCTTGCGCAGTGGGCTCCACGAGATGAGATCCCATTAACGGTGAACCTGGCAGTAAACATACCCTCCTGAGCCTGCTATTGTGATAACATTTACGATGTAACACTCTATATCATGGCAGTTAGGTGAAAATAAAATCGAAATGACTTCAAACCTATGGCTTATTTTGGGGGGAGTCAGTGACTCTATGACCCAACGGCTTGAGCTTCTTGACGCAAATATGGACAATTTTAAGCGCTGCACCTTGGTAGGAAGTGTCTGGGTCGACAGTGATTCAATTGTTATGGCCTTTTTCTCAACCTCTCCTGTTATTCGCTTCTGATACTACGCATGGTTGGGTAGTCATTTTGGGCAGTTTTACGGGGGGGCAGAACACGTGCGAAACAAAACCCCAGCATTTTGAACATTTTGCAGTCATCACACAATCTCTTTTGCTTTAAGTGTGAGTGGATAGTCGTGTGGAATGTTCAATGGCCCAATAGCTCTTAATAAGCGACCAATTAACAATGTTATGTTTTAATATGGTACAGCATGAGTTAAAATACCACAACTCGTAATGATTTGGAGCTGGGGCTCTTTTGGGGCGTTTTTGGGGCGTCTAGCAATCGATATACTGCAGTGGTGTCACTGGTGTGGATTGTGATATCGTTTCTAGGGTAGCCTTCATTAATGTTTCATGTGCAAAAATCGGTAGTAGTAATTTACACACATAGCAGCGCGCTTATTCCCAGGGCTTTTAGTTGTACTATGAACAGACCAATGATAAATAGCGGATGCAACGTTCGGAACCTGCTTTGATCCGGGACAATGGATTGTGCTTCCTTGCTTTAACTGCTGGGCTATCACTGTATACCAACTTAATCCCGTATCTTGGACCAGTCAGTATCTTGCTCCCACCAACTTGTGCACTGGTCATTTAAACGCTAACATCAAGAGCGCCTCAAACTTGAACTCGGCAGAAGCCAACTCTGGCTGAGCCGTAAATTGGCGGCAGGTTACCAAAGACGGCCCGGGAGCGTTCAACGCTGCCGATGTCCATGACTCTTCGCTCTCTGCAAACCAAAGCTCAGTGCGCATATCGAATGGAAGCGCTTCCACGCACAGCGAATGTACGGCATATCCTCTCCTCAATGAACTATATACACCCAAGAGAATATTGCAAATCATTATTGTCCGCCGAATGGTCTCAGAATAAAGCCACGCCTGCCAAGGACTCAAGGTGCATGGGAGACTGATAGGGGCACTTTGCCAAAGTTGATGTGTAAGCGTCCACATCTCCTGGTTGTCATGTTCCACGTCTTCAGATACATCCCGATATTGGAGAAGTCGAATGATTTGCGCAAGATTGATGGCTTGCGCATAGGACACTGTCTCTGCGAGTGACTTTGCTTGCTTTGCTGACCCTAGCAAATGCTGGATTGTGAGACGGAGTGTATCAAGTTTGCCGTGGCCCGAGATTTGATGGCTGCCACAGATACTATGAATCTGCTGAAGTGGAAGCGGCAAATCTGACTCATAGAGCCCCGGATGTATGAAAGAGGTTGCGCCATGCTGAGAAAACTCTGCGGGGAAACTTTGTAGGATATTCGACATCCTGTCGAGAGAGAGCTGATCAAACATACGAATAACCTCAAGATGTCGGGGATTGTACACTCGAAGACCAGAATGTATGGACTGGCTGACAATAGTCAAGTCAAGTAGACGCATGGGATCCGACGACATGAGAGGAGGTCGAGATCCTTGATAGTGTCCTTGGCGGAGTACTTGACGAATGTGCATTTGTAAGCTTGTTCTTAGACCTTGTTGAGTTACAAGGCATAAATGGTTTGGAGCGTCTTGCTTCCTGCAAGGGATCAAAGCCTTTTGACTTGGCGGTGACCTTTTTGCTCCCGAAACAGCGATTATCGCCGGGGCTGGTTTGTTGATATAGGAACATGTGATGCGTTTCGTTGAACATCTCGCGCAGCAGGGGGAAGTGAGGCTGCAACGACGTCTAGCCTTGGCACAGGCCTGACAAGATCTCTGTAGTACTGGCATGTCTAGGCAGCTGGGAGTAATTAATAGTATTGAACAGAGTAAATCAACAATTTCAAAGTTGGGGACCACCACAGTCAGCTTGGATATTGGTCGTGTAGAGGTTTTACTAATCAAACAATGGTACCACCACAAATATCTTCAGCTTGCTTGCAGATCAAGTCTCAAAGCGTACTAGACTCCACCTACTAGCCAAAAGCAGTTTAGACTCCACCTCAGCTTGTTGTCGATAACACAGCAAGCAAGGATGCTGAGAATATCGATTGTATGTGGAAATCACCAATAACAGCTGATTAAGTCGAGATGAAAGAAAAGTATATATAGTAGAGGTATTTTCGCCTGAGAATCATTGATGTTCATTCATTAGCTCTTCTTAAGCAACAAATACAACTGCAAACTCGGCAAACCTTTGTCTATCTACTCATTCTCAAAGCCTACCTCCGCTTTGGTGTTAATCATGACCTTGGAAATTGAGACTGTGATGGTAATCGGCGTAAGTCTATACCGAGTTCGCGACCTCGGAAGCAATTTCACTAATTTAGTATGATAGGGCCGAGGAAATTTGGGACCCTATCTGGTCAGATCCTTTGTCAAGGCTGGATTCAAGGTTTCTGTCTTAAGTCGCAGCTCATCCTCGGTCCAAACGTCAACAATTGAGGGTGCCCAGATTGTCAAGTCAGACTATACCTATGAATCTCTCAAAAATGTCTTTGGGGGCCAAGATGCAATAGTCTCCACCCTCTCAACTGCCAACATTGATGCTCAAAAGACTATCATTGATGCCGTTACGGCTGCCAAGGTCAAACGTTTCCTCCCCAGTGAGTTTGGAAGCGACACTTCGGTAGAAGGCCTGGAGACGATGGCACCTTTTCTCAAGGGAAAGCAAGAAGTCATGGACTATGTCAAGTCCAAAGAGGTGGAGGGTCTGACATGGACAACACTTTTTACTGGACCATGGATCGACTGGGTGAGCACTTTGTCTTATTAAGATGATGGATTAGTCATCTGTGTCCAACGACAAGAGTATTAGCTGACCGTTTTCACTCTCATTCAGATGCTTATCGAGGGCCAAGGGCTGTTGTGCCTGGACGTCAGGTCGAAAACCGGCGAGGTCGTTGATTCCGGAGAACCAAAGTTTACGACAACCACCGTGTCCAGAGTGGGAGAAGCAGCTGCTGCGGTTCTGAAGCATTCCGAAAAGACCAGGAATCAGCATGTGCATGTTAGCACGTTCAATATCAACCAGAATCAAATTATTGAGGCCCTTGAGAGAGCTTCCGGAAGCAAGTACGACCTCACTAATTTGACAAGAGAAAAACTATATGCCCGTGCAATGAAGCATATAGAAGACGGTAACTGGACTACTGGCTACTATGAACTTGCCACAGCAACGGTCTACAGTAACTCTGCAGTAACTTATTTCCCTGAGAATTCTGCGTACTGGAATGAGGTCCTGGGACTGGTTCAGGAGGAGAGCTTTGAAGAGATGATTTCTCGGGTGCTGGAGGAGGTATCAGCTTAGGATGCCTGGTTTGTTGCTTGTGTTAAACAACAGGTGGAAGTTACTCGTTCAATATTCATTGAGTTATGTCCCAGGCGCATGATCAATGCGAATTACATGATAAATATGTATTCGCTGTTTATTATCATCTTACTACTTACCAATTGTCTCACTACATTATGTCTAAAGCTAATATTGGCGTACTTTTAGATATATGTCAAGATCATCAACTATCTTGCCGTAGACTAAGCTGATGCATAATCATGTAGAATATCTAGAATATTCGGGGACTTGGCAGCTTCGCCTTCTGAGTTCAAACTCGACATTTGTAGCCTGTAACTTTCGCAGTCAACGCTTTAATGCTGAGCTGTTACAGAGGACTAGTAACGATGGTTGTTAATAGGCAGGTAAAACTATCATTCTATTGATTCACGAGTTGTACCTGTGCTCATACTGCAAGGTGACTAGCCAAGTATCTGATTTAGATTTGTGTAACGACCACACTCCATAAACTGTTTGGCCTTATGTGCAGTATCATCTGATACAGGGAGCACATTCATGCGTGACCTGACTTGTTGTTCCGGCTCAATCGACCGAGAATGTTCGATTAGTAGTTTCAACATCCAGCCGTCTAGTTTATGGGTACTTGATCCAGTTGAGAGAAGACACGTATTTTGAAACATGATAAGTCTATCAATCTATCCCAGTGGTCAGTATACAAGCTGGTGAATGGAATCATTGCCAATAGTGACTGACCCAAAGTGTGGCTACTGGCCAGTATCGCTTGAGTTCAATCAAGGCTTCAAAGTTTGCGTTGAGATTCTTCCGCGCTGCCTCTAACTCATATACATCTCCAAAAAGCATTGTATGGAGCAGAACTGATGAAGAAACCGTCGTCATGTGGCCAGCGAGAGGGTATACAACCTCGCATCCTTTCAACTGTCTGGCTTTACGGATTAGATCACTGAACGAGGACGCGTGCCACTTGCAAAGCTTGATGTAGCCAAGTTCAACCTGAGATGACGATTGTGGGTTTTCCAGGAAACGAAAATAGAGCAAAGTGGAATAGTGATGATAGGCAAGATGGATAGAGATGAGAAGCCCGCTTGATCCCTTCTTTTGGTGAAAGGCAACATTTTCAGCGTCCATCCTCGCGTTTCCTGGGAGCATGTGATACCAGTCTTGAAGCTGTCGTGCAATACTGAGGAAATCTTGACTGAACTCGGCTGAGAGAATATTGCCACTGACAACCTGACGGTTCATATTCTGTATTGGAACAAAGAATTCGACAAGTGTAGTCATCTGTGTCCAAAGTCCAGGTATCCATGGGTTTTCATGTGGCACATGGTCCGGAGTGAGGGACTCGAAAAGCTCCTCATCCATCGGCCGCTCAATTTCGATCGCAAGGCTGGTCATATAACTGGGCAAACCGAGACCTGAAATGCACCAAAGATCCGCCATATAGAGTGACCACCAAACCCTGTTTCGTGTTTCCCGTTCGATAACGGATCCTGTTGACAAAGGATGGTTGAGATGCATGATGTCAGACATGGTCGTGGCAATACCTGTTGCTTGTTAATGTACATGCACCTTGGTATAGATGATGCTACTGACGGAAGAACAAGAGTTCGGATGAGCCATTACTGATCCCGACGCTCATGGTTGCAATCAAGAAAGACGTCTGGATATTCTCCAAACATACGTTCTCTAGGTCAGCCTGGAGTAGTTGTTTTGATTTTGCTATGAGGCTCGTCTCCAAGCAACGCGTATCTGGGTTCGTCGAGAACCTTGCTGCGAAGCCACAAATGGCATACAGTAGCGCTTTTTTTAGGACACCGTCACGAACCTGGCCACGCAAAGTAGTCTGGTGAAACAGGCTATGGGGTCGGCCATGGATCTTGTCAAGGTAGTGCTCAACCAGCTCGATTGCCACACCTTGGGGGAGACAAAAGTCAAGCGGCTGTTTTTCAGGGAGGATGTATTGTCTGCTCTTGTAATCAGGGATACTCGAAGACTGCGCGCAGGCCAACGGCAGAAATTGATTGGATTGGCGATCAAGGTATCCATCACACCTTACACGCCTCTTTTGACATGTGCCACAAGGTTCGCCAGGGCCACGACGATTGCATTTCCGCTTTGACTCGCGGCATTGGCGGCAGGCTCTCGGAGCTTTCATTGTGAGACTCGGCTTACAAATGGAGAACCAAGTTTGATTTTCTCATGCCGGCTGGTTGAGTTAGACATGAAGTAAAGTTCCATATTGATAGCTGAAGCGAGGAAGCAGATAATGACGCTTGAAAGGAACCCGAACCCTGGAGCGGATTGCGGGAATGGCAAGATATCATTGGTTCTTATGCCGCATCTCCGATAATCGATCCGCATCGGGTTTGCCATGCTTATCAGCCGAATGTCGAATACAAGCACGAAGAAATGAATGGTAGGTAAACGATATGCGTGGTTAAGGATCAGCCACCTAATAAAGAATCTGGTTCAGATAATCACTTTCTCTATAAAAAGGGATTGATATCAGCTTGAAAAGAGCTGTGACATGTTCCATCACTACAACCAGAATCACTAATCTGTCAAGCACACAATGCCTACTCTTTTGGAGCCCGTCTTTATTAGTCCCACGCTTATGATTCAAACTCGAGTGGGAATGTCCTCCATGACCCGAAACCGATGCGTGGATGGTTTGAAGCCAGGCCCATCGCATGTTCGATACTATGCAGACAGAGCCCGGCATGGCACTGGACTCATTGTGACTGAAGGCGTCCTCGTTGACTGGGGCGGCAGCATTTTTCCGTATGCCCCAGTCATGATAGACCATGGCCACGCTCATGCTTGGCAGAAGGTTGTTGAGGCTGTACATGAGGCTGGGAGCATGATCTATCTCCAGGCTTGGCATTTAGGTACGTATTTAGGACATTCTCATCTCCAATTACCTCGTTGATGTTTCTACAAGGCCGCGCTCAAAACGAACTCATGCCTGTCATGAACGGAAAAGCAAACCCCGTTGTTGCGCCCTCGGCAATCCAAGCGAAAGGTGGAAAATATCGTGAAGTCCCAGGCTACCCTGTTTGTGATCTCGCAAGGCTGCTATTGGAAATAGAGCATGTCACTCATCATACTCTTAGGGCCATGCCCATAACATCAAGGCGATTGATGACCCGCGCCACTTGGTACAGGTCTATCAGCGTTCTGTAGCCCTTGCTAAAAGTGCTGGCTTTGACGGCATTGAACTGCTTGCTCAGGGGTGAGCTTCATCAA
This sequence comes from Fusarium dimerum, assembly GCA_013623525.1. NCBI lineage: Eukaryota > Fungi > Ascomycota > Sordariomycetes > Hypocreales > Nectriaceae > Fusarium > Fusarium dimerum. The sequence goes on along the minus strand of JABGLY010000210.1, from coordinate 9,076 downwards.
AGCATTTGAACAAAGAAATATGGACTGACAACCAAACAGAGGATATTTACCACATCAGTTTTTGAATTCGTAAGAAGCAGGAATCCTCAACCTCTCAATGATGCAAAGTCAACTAATGGATTTATGCAGCCGATCGAATCAACGAACAGATATATATGGTGGCTCCGTAGAGAACCGATGTCGTTTCACACTCGAGGTTGTGGATGCCATCGGAAAGGTATTTGGTGGAAATGAATTCATATCCGTCAAAATTAGTCCTGCAGACGTCATGAACGACTCTGCCACAACTTTTGAAGAGATGATGGAAACGTACACCTACTTGATCGGGGAACTGGTGAACCGTAAAGTTGGCATCATCACGATTTCTCGTCGTGGACACACTCTCAGCAGCAAGACGAATGCCTATCCACGCCCTGCTGAGTTTCCTATGCCCCTGAATTTTGACCCGGTCTTGGAATTTGGTCCGCTGGTCAGGTACCCCGGTAGCCCAACAAAGCTCATGGTGAATCAAGACTATACACTCGAAGAGGCAGATTCACTTGTGCGACAAGGTAAAGCTGATCTAGTCAGCTTTGGTCGTCCTTTTATTTACAATCCGGTGAGTTGTAAAGCTATATCTGCATACCATTGATTGTGATCTGACATGGAGTAGGATCTGGTGACAAGAATCAGGGATGGCAGAACGTTTGCCGAGAACAATCGTGGCGAGAGTGTTTTCTATGGGCCTTATAAAACACCTGACGAGAACTACAATGATTGGCCTGAGGCGGTTTCTTGATCTAATGGCCGATGGAGGTTATCAGTATGTTTGTACAAGAGCCAGACACTTACATGACGGAACAACAAACCATTGAAATGAATTCTTCTCGTATGCTACCGAGGCTGTTCACTTGCAGGCTATGCATCACAGAGTTTTGTATCCGCGCTAGCCATTAAGCCTGGCTTGATCCTGATCTTGCCTGGTTCTCTTAAGACCTGGCTACAACTACTAGGTGCCAGAAGTACGCTGCATATAAGCTATGTCAAGTTTATTAGGGCGTTAAAGATCTCAGAATTAAACACTACTTAGAATATCTTAGGATTATGCTAACACAGGAAATTACCCCACAACTCAGAAATCCAGCTACTGATAGCATCCTGGGCACTCAAAGCATCTTGGGTCGTCCCATAGAGAATTATACTCGTCAGACCTAATTTCGAGTGGTATAGGACCCTCTGTCAGTGAGAGGTGGAAGGCAGAGAATTTGCAACGACCGTCCTTAAATGCTGATCCCTTGCAGTCTCGTATTCCATGGCAGATAGCGGCGCACTGCTCAGGCGACCCCTGTTCGGGATATTGATTGATCCACTGATCTCCTGTCCAATACCCTCCCGCCATGTAGGCCATCGTATTACAGAGAGCATCGTCTGGTCCTGTTATGCGAGAGCAAGCATCTCCTTGCTGATATGAGCACTTTGTGGGGGGAGTGTTGGGAACACTCTCAGCAATGCACTCTGGGCAGGACCAACAACGAATGTCAACCCAGTAAGAGTGCCTCCAGTGATGATCATTGTAAATCGTAAAGTCAGATTGAGTAATTCTGGTGCTTGTAAATAAGCAGCGATTCTCATTTGCCCAATACCCCACAGACTGGCAATCTGCTAGCCCTTTGCATATAGCTATGCACTGATACGGGTTGTCCTGATGAGGATAGTCTGTTCGCGACTCAGTCCATGTCTCACCATTGAAATAGGCTCCATAAGCGCAGAGGGCGTCTTGAGGGTAGTTGAAACGATCGAACTCGCACTCTTCACCATGGGTGTACTTGCAGGTTTCCTCGAGGGCCTGAGAAGTGGTTGTAGAAGGTCGATCTCTTATAGGGGTGGGTGTTGGCGTTGGTGTCGTAGATGAATCAGGACCTACGTCAGGGAGCCAGGACCTCGTCGAACTTCGGCCCGGCGTGGGAGTAGGAGTCGAATGCTCTTCAGGGGTGTCTGGGTCAGGGATCCAAGGCCCTGGAGTGCGAATAGGGGTAGGGGTGGATTCACCCCAAATGTCGCTGGTCGGATCTGCATCTGGAAGCCAGTCACTTGTGGTATCAGCCGGCTGAGATTCCTCTGAACTAGTCGTAGCAAAACTAGGAGATGAAGTTGGTTGTGTCTGTGATTCTCCAGGATTGGCCGCGCCCCCACCAAAATCCAGCTCGAAGTCGTCAATATTGTCCGGTGTGACCTGGTTCGACATAAAGACAGAGTCTATGTATATCATTGATAGGCCATTACCCCTACATGAGATGGAGATGCCGAAATTTGCGTTTCGCGAATCCGCCATAACTGTTGTGAGAACTCTGTTCCATGTCACGCTCAAACCGCCACTGGTGAAAAGACCCATGGAATAGAACTGCCGGTTACCAAGGTAGGCATTGATGGTACACGTCTGGGCTCCTCCAGCGGTGATTACGGCGTAAAAGAACTGGACGGTATACAGAACAGTATTGCTCGGGGACAGGGATGTGACGAACTGGGAAATGCCGGCGAATGCGTTGAGATTTCGTTTCCGGGAATCGACAGCTGCCTCCAAAGACACACAGCCATTGTCAGGACTTCCGTCTGCCTTATAGCAATCACCACTTCGCCTCTTGGCCTCGCCCTCAGACTCGAAAGCGAAGATGCCACTCTCGGAGTTTGGGTCAGAAATGGCAAATCGACCGTTGCTTATGGCATTGGTGATTATTCCGCCTCCATCCTCGGTTGATGTGGGGAGGTCTGTCGTGGAGTCCGTTCTAGACTCTGTCACGGACTCGGTATCAAGTGATACATGCTCCGTGTTCGATACATCCTCAGAGCGCTGGGTGGTAGTCCCGTATGAAGATGTGTAAGTGATGGACCAATTTCCAGTGCTCCAAGTGGTGCTTGGGTCTGCTGGCTCAAACGTATCGGATGTATCAGAACGCGTCACTTGCTCTGGAATAATGATCGAAGGTTCTGAATCCTCTTTTTCTGAAATTACCGACGTAGGGTTGCTTGGTACAGAGGACTGTATGTCTTTGATCTCTTCGTCATCGGATATTGACGATGAACTAGGATCAGGCTTCCAAGAACTAATACTGGGGCTGATTTCTGGCAAGTGAGTCATGCTGAAATCAACCTCTCGAGCATCAGTAGTGCTGGGGTCATCCAGACCAATCAATCTGCCATTGACACATCGCTCAACTGAGAAAACACAATCAGAATCAACTGGGAGTTTTAAGAGTTTGTATTAGACTCACCTCCATAGATACCAAGCGTGACGGGAATGCAATCCAAAGGTTCAGAAGTGAATGTCATGTACACTTGGCCATCGGAAGGATCCTGACAGAACGAGGCCTGGCCGTCGGGCAGGGAAGGATTCCGGAACTGAAGAGTTCCTCCTTCGTTGGCGAATTCTTTCGAAACTGCATCATCCGGTGCCGAAGCAGAAGCCTGGAACTTTTGATAGTCCATACTGAGGTAGTGCAGGGGTATATTTCCCTCGAAGAGTTGACCTTCCCCAAGTGTAAAGACAGAAGCAAAGGTGCAGACACTGGGATTGCCTTCACCGACAAATCCCAGAGCATTTCTTTTGGTTGTATCCCCTGATGGGTTGATGAGAAAGATGACTTGCTGGCCAGTCGGGATCAGGTCTGCTGATGGTGCTGAGTCTTGAACACTGCCAGTTGTTGATGGGCGAAACTGCTCTGACTCAGCAGCTGCTGATGGAGAGTTCCGATCGGGAACAACTGATACTGGAGCAAGGTATGTCGATAGATAGGTATAACACCAAGACCCCGCAACCAGTTCGACATTTTCGGCAGCAGTAACGGTGCCAACAAGGCCGCCAAGTGCCACAAGGGCAAGTGTATGACACTTCATATCGTGAACTGAGGACTAAGTGTTGATTTCAGATGATCAAGAACAAATGTAAAAACAGGGAGAAGGCTGTGATATAAGAATACAATCATTGAAGATTCATACCAGCGTTGATGTCAATCTCAATGTTAATGAATCTAAGATTACTCATCGGGGATGAGTCCCGATCGAGAATCCAGCGAGACTTGAGGCTGAAAACCCGTCTCGACCACGGTCTTGTCTCAGTTGGTAAGCTGTGGCAACTGAGACAGATGCCTCTATTTCTACTTCCCAAAGAGCTCGAGGCGTTGGAACCAAATTCCCGTTACCCCCTCTCCCTTTGTCTCAAAAGATTAACCCTATACCAGCCAGCCACAGAAAGTGGGAGGAATCGATTTTTCCAATTAATGTGGGAGCAATCTCGGGACGCCTCATGCATACAGAACGGAGACGAAAGCAAGGGACTAAGACAAACGATCAAATGAGACACTCCATGCTTCATACGAAGATTAACGCTAAGAAGTCTGGCTGCAGAAGGACCATTGTGTCCGGGGTCGAAGGTCGAACTGACTGATCGATCAGCCACGGGCTTGTTACCCAATTGACTGATGCTGTTGGTCCCAGCATTTTTTCGCTGGCTGAGGCTTTGATTTGTGTGTCTTGCCTCAATCTGCACATAGTTCAACAACAAATATGAAAATCTCAAAATAGGGACTTCTTGGTCATCCGAGTAAGAATACCAGTTTATCGTTCCCTCTGCAAGGGAGGCTATTATTGAGAGTTTCAGTAAAGCTGGTAGTACTTCTCGAAACTGGAAAATGAAAGTGTTCAACGTGTAAATGACTCTACCAGTACTTTGCATCTGTCTTATGAAGTCTTATACATAGAACGACCATTAGCTAGTGGATGTCACATGATAATTGCAGATAAATGTCTCAGTAATGTCCTCATATGATATCCGTGCAGCCAGATATCCTAGATCACGATTTATATTAACATGAGTAGAAGATCCTATCCACGTGGTCAGCGTATAGCGCCAAAGAAGGCCAACCATACTTTCACCAGAGTGTTACCATTTTAATTTTAGCGATATCCACCTCGATTGATCCAATAGAGCCAGCTGTGACAGTGCGTATACCAGCTGAATAAGGAGTAGAGGTACCAGACAAGTCAGCATTGGCGTATGTAGTAACCGTTGCACCAGTGTCGATACCAAGGAGACGGGTGTTTGCGAGATTAGTACCGGCATCGTTGAGCCATACGTAGGAAGAGCTTCCCTCAGGAAGGGAAATATCCTTGCCTTTGACGTCGTCATCGGTGTATGCGGATGCCTCTCCAGAGATCAGGGGCACTAGAATGTTGCCATCAAATATGACCTTGAAAACATAAGCCTGACATCTCGCTGGCTTTGTGGACGGCAAGATAGGGTTCTGATGCCCAGAGCTCTGATAACAGTCGGCCATGGAGATGTATTCGCAGGCAGAATTGCCAATCAGTTTCACAGAATGAAACTTATCTACCGTCAATGCGAAGGTGGCATCTGAACTCAAGTTTGCGATAGGGAGGGTCGGGCCGGAAGGCCAGCCAAGAACAGTCACATAAAGGATGTTCTTGTCCTTGTTGTGAATGGAACAAAGGTCCTCATTGGTTCCAGTAAGTGGTGTAGTGAAGGCACCACTGCCTGCTTTATTACTACCTTTGCCGTGAATATCCCAGGCATGAGTGCTGTTTATGGGCTCTCTGTATCGATTGAGGTACCCACCGATCTTAGCTAGAATTTGTTTCTATCCTTTTGGAATAACACCGGCAACAGTCAGGGCAATATTGAGCAGCAGGTTCCCGTTCTTACTGACGCTGTCAATGAGAGAATTGATCATCTAAGTCAGGCTATAGTAGCCATTTCCGCCTTTGTAGGGCCATCCGGATAAGCTGACCGAGTCATCTGTCAGCCAGCAAGGTCGGGCGATATCAGCGGGACACCACCCTCCCGGTTGAGGACTTCTGAGGTGGAACGAAATCCGCTATGTATGTGCTTGTAACTAGTGACAACTTCACTGAATAATAGAAATATCCAGGGTTTAATATAGTTGTCTTCTTCCGGTCACTCATAGTCAAGTCATAGCTAAACCTATCACAGCAAGATTATGCTACTCGTCCCGTGGTTAGTCATAACCAGAAGTTAGAGCGACACGGGCATTGAACTTGATTCGGAGAAATATTTGACATGATTGACAGTTACAAATTTGGAGCCATTACTGTGTATTACTTATCTATCTTTGAGCGGATGCATTCTCTACAAGCATTGATCGGCACTTGAACAACTAACTATCCAGGTCTTATCAGAGCATCACCACATCAAGCAGAGAACGAGTGATGGATCACGAGTACTATTTACTATCTGTTGAAATAATTTGGAGATTGTTAGATCAACCCTGAACAGGAGTGATATAACTTTACATACAAGCTCCAACTAGTCGCAGTTCATCAAGTCCAAGCACCGTCAACATTATGTACACTTCCATTCGCGAACGTACTCTCTGACACCCGAAGAAATTCAATGACACTAGCCGTCTCCTCAACCATTCCGAGTCTCTGGAATGCCGTTGGCTGTTCAAAGGGAGCGTCTGCTGATCGACCTTTGACATCCCACTCAGACCACATCAGGGGCGTATAGACAGGCCCAGGCACAATCACGTAGGCGCGAACTTTACGATAGCCATCATCTTTTACTTATAGAGCCAATTCGTAACCTCAAGTTCTTCCTCCGTTCACATCACTCTTTTTGTTTTGGGGCTTCTCCTATGGTATGGTATGTTTCTATTTCCTTGTCCTGTCGACTGCGTCGGTATGAAAATCCTCGTTAACCATCTGGCCAAGGAGTTCTAGGTACTCTGAACAAACACTTTCTAAACATCCTTGGCATCACCAAAGCCAGGTCCGCTGGTCTACAGGCAGCATGCTTTGGCTTCGTACCACATGTCGAGAGCCTGAGACGTAACACAGACAAACAAGACACAACAGTGCCTGTCCTCTTGCATCTTCTGGTCATGCTGCTTAAATCCTGCGCCACTGGGGCTATAAGGCGACTTTTATCTGAGGACTTTTCCTCTACGGTGTCGGCTCTATCATCGCCATCCCCTGTATCATCGCCGCATCTTTTGGAGGTTTCTGCGCCGCCATCTTCGTCATGGGTAGTAGTTTTGGATCTCTTGAGACAGCTGCAAACCCTTATATCGCTGTCTATGGTCTTCCTCGCTATGCCGGAGATTACCCACGCCGATATGGCCTTCCATGCTGCTGAGTCCGGAGCTACAGGCGATGACAATAAGCCGTTCAAGAAGCAGTACAGACTGTTCCACGCGTCATCTACTCAGTTCTGCTATTGTGGATCTCAAGTTGTCATCACCAGGTAAGGAGATAGGTCACCACTCCATCCGGGCAAAAAACACCAACGAAAATGGTAGCTGGATGACACCGTACAAGTTAGGTTTGCTCAAGCAAAACTTGATCACAACTATTTACCGTTCGCACCTGTTACTGGTAGGATGGGCTCATCCCTGGCTCTAGAGGTAAGCCCCCGCTGACCCTGCCCGAAGTGGTCGGTTAGCTTCAAGAGTATGTAGAATCAGAAAGGCATTGAGTCTGCTTCTTCGATTGAGGGTTAGATTGGGGAGCAATGAGTTTAATCTGTCTTATTCATCTGAAAATTGGAGCACCATAGCGGAAGGTATGATGGCTTGGTCTAACACTTGGACTAACAGCAATAAGGGTTTACATATTTACCATATCGAAGTCGATGGTGCATGTTTGTCTCTGTGGGACCAGCAGGGTAACGAACAACCCACATTAAAAATTCATGACCGACAGACAGGTACCAGTTCAGGGGTAATGCTTTAGAGCAACTCTTCAGTTCACAACCTGTTCGACTGTTCCTTTTTGACGGGTTTTCAACTTCAGATTTTGTTACGCGTGAGATCAATATTGTAGCGCTGGAGAGAATTAACATGTAAACACGAAGCTCTTCATGATGCAATTTCGCCATATATTGCTCATTCCAGCAGGGTATCCTCTGACCTGATGTTGTATTATCATTTCCACGGACTACCCTAAGGCGCTTCCAGCATGTACATTCAAGTGACCAGAGAGTATTTGCTTTCGGCGCTTAATGTTGAGGGATACAAGCCTCAGCTGGCAGGGGGGCCATGGAGGAGGGAGGGGGTGTAGCTGGCACTGACATGACGATCGCGGTGGGATTCTGGAAGTGGAACGTGCACACTCGCCGCTGGAGAAATTCAAGAATGGCTTCATTGCCATTGGTCATAGGGAAAAGGTTATGATCACTCGCTGTGGTCTTGCTTCTTCCAGAAACTCAATTTGGGTCGAATGTTTAACGCGATTTCGTTACGAGAATGCTCAACTCCCAAAGCGCTACACGTTGCTTGTCTTCCTCAACGTGACAATCCCCCAAGATTGGCGTCTGTTAAGACGCCAATCTTGTGTTAAGGAGAAGTGGGCGGAGGAGAGAGACTAAGGAGTGTCCCTCTCAAAATAGCTATCATTGCAACGTCTTGCTGTGCCTTTGTCTTTTGTTCTCTCTACCACCAAGTCTTCCATGAATTGGCGTCACCAAGATCTACCATCGCTAGTATATCGAAATGGCATCAACTTCCAACACCCCGACCGTGATGCCGCCATGCCGAATGTGACAACGGAGATAAGCTGAGGCCGCCATATTGCCGACGCCGGCAAGCCGAGGCCGCAATTTGTTGAGCAGTACTCCATACAAGGAGGTTCATACCAATGTCTGTCCAGATGTTCTGGAGCAGATGAAAGAATGTAACATGGAGGACTGTAAGCGACTGAGTAATTTAGCCATGCACAACAAGGGGCCCAGCATTAACAGTCTCAGAGATAGTATCTACCATGACCCAGACTCCGGATCCTTTGTTTGCCACAATGAGGTATGTTGGTAGTGACTTTGACGAGCTTATGGCGCGCATGAGGGCCAACCTAAAGGTGAGAGAGTGGTGGGTCATGACGGACAGCTGGCAGTAGACTTTGGTGCCTGGGGCGACAAGCAGCGAGTCCAGAACTCCTCCACGGTGGAATTCGATTGGAGAGGTGTTCTCTACCAGCCTTGATCAGGTTGCAGGGAAGATTCCTCACGGCGTGGCCAACCCCCTTATCCCACCTCCCACCCAGCCCTCCCTCGATCAGCGTAATCATAACA
>JABGLY010000209.1:0-15997 GCA_013623525.1 Fusarium dimerum | reverse complement strand
CCTTCGACCCAAGCATAACAAGTCGCTGTAACGTACACAGCACAACGCTCAAACATACGATAACCTCGCAACGCATACAGCCTTCAAGGCGTCTACCTACTTGACCAGAATTTATCAATATTGCCATTCAAATTCAGATCACAGATGTGGTTCAATATACTGCAAGTCTAGGTCAAGTTTATTCCTATGATCGTCCACGACATTTAATATCGCGCGCAATATCCACTACACATATTCTGCTCGACCGAGATAAGCCAATTCACCCTACGAGTGCCATCAGTTACATTTTCGTGAGCATCACTATTTACGTGTGTGGTCGGCTTTTCCTGTCTCATCCACGACTTGCCGATATTACAATTATACCGTGCCTTTCTTATTCCGCCATCATCTCAACAGTTTCAGTTTTACGCCAACTTTCGACACACTTTTTCTGCGGTCGACAAGAGGCTGAGTCGCATTGTTTCCAGACGCCGTCTCGGGCCATGGCGAGTTGAATATATAGCTGTCAACGCGACAATAACTATGACCACGGCAGCTCAGCAACTACAACGCCAGCCTCCCCAGTTGCGTCTCCCCTTCGACAACGCTGATATATACGATCCGGATGAGGTGGTACCTCGAGGTAGTCCTCTCATGAAACCGCTTTGTCCCAAGCTCGAGCCTTCCCCGAGTCCTCCCCCAGATATCCCTGCCGCCAAAGTCGGTCTCGGTTCTACTCCTATCAATGGTCACGACAAGGCTAACCGCCTCAAGGTTCGCCCTACCCCAGGTGATGCTGTTCTGGTAGCCTTTCTTGGCGACAACAGAAATCCTGATATCGCACGCAAGGCTGGCTCTGAGGGGCTACCAGACGATGACGAATCACCCAACGATGAAGGAAGTCCACGCAAATCCAACTGCGACCTTGATGTCGACGAGCCAGCCCTGCATAATCTTGCCAAAGGGGCTCTTGAAGCAGCATTTGCTAGAGGATCCAAACTTGGTTCGATCCAGGACATATCGATCCCCACTCGGCAACTATCCCTTCTCGACGACCCGCCTGTTTCATCGTATGGCTTCCCACCCGCCGTGCAACTGAAGCTCAGCACATCACCGCGACTAGTATCTATTGGTGGAGAGCTCCCACCACTACAGAAAGACTCTTCCCGGACGGAGCCCAAGGAGCAGCTGCCCTCCCTTCGGTCCACACTTGGCGACATTGATCGAATTGCCCTCGCCGACAAGGAACATGCTACTCTCCCAAGGCCACCTCCAGCATTCCCAGGCTCATCACCCGCCAATAGCTTTAGTAGATTCCCTCATCTTCCGACCAATCTCCCGTCATCGCCAGTCTCACCAAACGAGAACTTTTCGCGAACTCTTTCACCACATTCTACAACGTCAAGCAATTTCTATTATACCCCCAATAGCCACCAGCGCGCGGGAACTGAGTATAGTGGCAGTGTAGCTGGTGAAACCCCGAATACAGACCTTTCAGGATCAACACCAGCAAACTCAGCCTCTACAGTGGATCGTATGAGTATCGACGAGATCACTAACCCACAAGCCAACCTGGGCACATACGTGTGCAAATTTGACGGCTGCAAAGCCGCGCCTTTCCAGACACAATACTTGCTAAATTCTCATGCCAATGTACATTCTTCAGCTAGACCTCATTATTGCTCTGTAAAAGGCTGTCCTCGGAGCGAAGGTGGGAAGGGCTTCAAGCGAAAGAACGAGATGATCCGCCATGGCCTCGTTCATGATTCTCCTGGCTATGTATGTCCCTTTTGTCCTGATAGGGAGCACAAATATCCCAGGCCAGATAATCTCCAGAGGTATGTGACTATCGGAGACGATTCTTCCCCATGTATGCCTCTGAGTATTTCTGGCTCTCAAGCATGGATCTGCAAGTACCGAGAATGTATTAACGAAACGGTTTTACCGACAGGCATGTGAGAGTACACCATGTAGATAAGGATAAGGATGACCCCCTGCTGCGGGACGTTCTCGCTCAACGACCTGATGGTCCGAACCGTGGTCGAAGACGTCGTGGTCCAGCATCATAGGCAAGGGATCCGGCAACCATACCCAATCTATCCCCTTTTCCATTCACACATTTATTTTTTTGCAACCCTACATCCGCCACGGTATTGTGTCTAAGGTTGCGAACCGAATATATGTTTGCGATTTGTATGAAAACACGATCACGAAGGACATGTTCGGAAGCACGTTCATCCACTCAGTATATTCTCTCACGAAAATCTGTCGGACTTGGGATTCTAGGCGTTAGTGGATTTATATACCAGATTATGGCAACTTCCATGTTTTTATTCTTTTTTTATTCTTTTGTTTCTTTCTTTGTGTTCATTCTTTCTTCAAGATGGATCTAGATTTTGAGGTATCAGATTCTTGGATATGGAAAGAAACAGGGGGTGGGGCGGGTTGGATGGGCGATATAGCGAACAGTTGACTATTTACTTCATCGCGAACTCCTTCAATTCTCAATGAGTTATGTTATGAATACATGAATCATCTCGTGCCCCTCGTTTATACGATTTCCCATCGCCCGACTTGCACAGGCGCGTCGCTCTGGAGCTCAACCTCGACGCACTCGCCAACCTGGTGAGTGCCCATGCTCTCCACGACAAGCCACATCCCCTCCCGGTGAATACGTGCTGGCTCCATATCAAGCTCTGGAGTTTGTACCGCCGACTTAAGTTCCTGGTACTCTCCATCACCAGACACAGCGATGATGGACCGTTCAGGGTCCCAGCCATGGACCACTGAGAGTCGCACCATCAAAGTTGATGTGGATCGCCCACTGGAAATGGAACATGGCTCAGTAACACTTCGCGCCGTAACACTCATTCTCGTTAACCATGAGACCGACAGTTGTAACCGCCTAGTTTCTTCTCCGTCAGAAAGAGCGAAAGGTGTCAAGGTCTTTCGTAGCCTCCCAGCGGCCTCGGACGGTACGGGCTCAATCTTTGTAGGCGTCATTGACGTCACCCTGAGAGTGAAGCCTGCCTGTTGACCAGCATCAAATGTGGAACATACTATCGTGTATTCTCCGGCGTCGACAGAAGAAATGTTGGCAACAGCACATCCTCTCCGATACTCGCCGGATGATCCTACAATGTCTCGCGCCCTGAGGGTCCGAACTCTCTTGCCCTGAGCCCATACCAAGTCGATGTGTACATGGAAATCCTGATTGTCAGTCGAAAGCAGGATTGAAAGCGGACCGGATTGCTGCAGTGAAAGCTTGAACTGAGGGTTAGTATAGTAGGTCGTACAAGCTGGGTTACCACCAGCCGTACGTCTGTTCCAAGATCCGTCAACCTCATTGGAACAAGTCATGGCATCCTTAGCTTCCGCCACGTTGAGCGGGTGGTGTGAAAAGAGAGAGAGAGTCAACGTGTAGTCGGGCAATGGAAACTCATGTTGGTCGAGAACGACTGTATACCGTTTTCCACGGTTCGCATCGAGTCGTGCTAAAGTTTGGGGAGAATCCACGTAGGGCCCGCGGTAGATTTCACCATCACTAATCTGGACTCTGTGACCGTCGTTTTCAAAGATGAGAATGCTCAGAAACCCGAGTTGGCGGGAAGCGGCGGCCATGCTATCCGTCCTTATACGAGCGATCTCAAGCTCTGCATCCGCAAAGTGTCGGCTCACGAGAATCCAGACCGTATCGCTCTCGGCACAATGAATAGAGTACTGAGGATTTCGGATTAAGGACGAGGCCATTCTTGCGCCCGAGACACGCCACGTAAAATGATGATCTTGACGATGAGCAAATAGGGTTGGGTTCCAGTTAAGATACATGGACTCAAAGTGTTGCACAACATCCTCCAGAGGCATCCAGAAGGAGCCAGCAGTTGGAATAGGGACGTCGGTCCAGGATTGAAGCAGGTTGTCGTTTGAGTGTTGACTGATCAAGGGCGTGGCGGATTGTGAAAGGCCACCTCTCCAGACAGGTCCATTGCACCATGGATTCTTGACCAGGAGTAGTCGATTGCCTCGGAAAACGTCAAGTTTCATCACAGCGTAGTCATGTTCGCCAATCAAGCCCAGAACATCTTCCTCTTCGGCAGAGATGCGACCGGTGCCCAGGGTAACAACTACGTTTTCATCATCGTGGGCCGACTTGATTCTTTGCCAGATGACATCAATATCGAGATCTTCTCTACCAATGCAGTGATATGTTAGAGGATGACTGAAGAAGAGAGGACAATCTTCGCATACGGAAAATAAAGCAAACGCATCAGGAGAGACGGCGAGATATTATACCAACCTTTGTAAGAAGATCTGTTCTGGGATCCATCCAGTCAAGACCCATAGATCAGTGCCCGAATTGCTTCCTGGAAAGTCATAACCACCCCGTACTTTAAGATAGGCCTTCTCCAAAAGTGCAGGCCAGATGAGATACGGATTCTGGCGGTTGACCACGTACAGTGTCCTATCTGAGTTGGACGAGGGTAATCGATCATCAATAACTACTCTTCGAAAGCAGCCATTGAAATGAAATCGAAGAATGTACTTGCCAGAAGGTGAAAACCGAGGCCGCCCTTTGTTCTTGTCAAACGGGTAAAAGATTGACGCAAGTACCTATTGTGCTCCAGGTCAGACGTAGGTTTGACCAACCGCCGAGAATGATATTTACCAAACGTTTTCCAGTAAGTATCCGCATGGCAGCGCACAGGCTGGCAACAACAGAACAATCAGTAGTCATGTCTTGCACCAAGTCACACCCATCTTGATGGTCCATGAAAATCTCATCGCTAAGAGTCAAATCATGTTGAAACAACTCTGCTGGACGCTTCCAACCACCAAAGGTGGCGGCCTGTTTTGGAGACAGGGAGAGAGACGCATCGTCTCTGAGCTGTTGTTAGGGAGACAGAAACCGAGAAGCATAGAGGGAACCAAGGACTCACAGAAAAGGTTCCTTGCCGGGAACAATCTGGAAGTCCTCTGGAGTGGGATCAGCTATCCAAGGAGGGAAGTGGTTGCCGTGCAGCCGCGAAGTCTTCTGTAGAACCGGAGGCACGGAGACAGACAAGCATCCGTTGAGACCCCTCTTGAGGCTTTCGGCTTGAACGATGAGTTGATGGCATTTTAGCCGTAGGCGAGTTGCATCACGTTTAGTTTGAGCTTCGCCAGCAGCACGCATATATAGGTCAGCAGACCGAATGGCTTGATCGAGGGCAGCTTGGCCGCTCAATGTTGCAATCAGAGACTCAGCGGCCTACTTTAACAATAAGCAAGACCAATCGTTATCAAGTGTGCATCTGTGGTAGCATTAAACGAAGTTGTTGTGCCAGATTGTAATGTCGTGGTGTTGCTGGCGTTATTGCTTTGCTTACCTGAGCTCTCCTCTCCATGATAGTCTTACTGAACCATGACGTACATGAGCCAAAACCAAGGTCCAGACGGTGGTGAACGATTTGACGATTCGGGATGGGTTTGCGTTTAGTGCTGGTAAGTCAGGGTGTGGTAGATAAGGTAGTAGAATGGGAGTTGGGCCAAACAAACAAATGCTAGATGGTAAATTTTGAGACGGGGCATCCGACGTCACATTATTACCTACAGTACGTATAACAATTTGTGCAGGTACTAAGGTATACTACGCCTTCCTAACTAAAAGGCAGGGAGGAAGGATAATGTGGGGTTCGGGTTACAGTGTGTGTGAGTGTGAGATATGAGAAACCTGGTACCAAGGTGATTCAGAGTACTATCGGCATGCCGACCTTCAATACAACTTTGTCTAAACCAGTCATTCATTCATTCATTCATTCATTCATTCATTCATTCATTTACATCTACTTTAGAAAGATATTTCATGCGTTATTGGCACCGCCGAGATATGACGGATGGTTTATAGATTGTCGCGCAGGATGAACAGAGTAGAGGAGAGTTATTCCCTCTTTTATTTATTTACGCATTTATTTATATTTATGTGTACCTACTAATATATGTATATATATGTAAGATATATTTTGGAACTCAGAGGGTGGAATTAAAATTTGGATCAGATTGTCCCCATGACTCTGGAAATGTATTATTACTTCTTCCGTCAATTTTCTCATGACTCTGAACGTTTTTACATCATCAATCATTCTACTCATGAACAGGCTTGCAATAACCATCACCAACCGAGGTCGCAGAAAGACCCTGTCACGGGCGGGGCCAGCTCGGTTTGCCGAGACAGGTGGAGGACCGAGGTACAATGCGAAGACTGCACGCACTGCCAGTATCCATTCACTCTTTACCTTAGTAGTACTTATTACCCACGACTCGCAGTGCCAAGGTATAATAAACTGCCTACCAATTATTAACATACTACGTAGTTCTGGCGGTAATGATAACGATGCCGAGCTTGAATCTCCCCTTGATATCTTGACAGGCCCAGGCAGTCTGACAGAAGAATCTCTTTAATCTTTTTCTTCCTTTGTTGTCGAAACTCTTGCATCATCCTGTCTCTACGCCTGTCCGAGTGTGGTCTGCCATCTCCGTCATCCATACTGTCGCACTTCACTTGCTCCTCTACACATCATGGCCGCGCAATCAAAGCCTGCCATTTCACCTTGGGGTCGTGCTGTTGCCGGCGCAACTGGCGCAGTTCTCGCCAACGCGCTGGTGTATCCTCTTGACATGTATTTCTTCCCGAGTCTCAGCCTGAAGCTACACTTCATTGTTGTAAGCATCGACTAACCCGATGACCATAGCGTAAAGACGCGCCTTCAAGTCCAAGTCCGCTCGAACACCTATGCCGAGGCCGCAGCCACCGATCCCAATAGCGAGCCTCACTACACGTCCACTTGGGATGCTATCACACGTATCGTTGCAGACGATGGAGTCCAGGGTCTCTATGCCGGTATCAATGGCTCACTAATTGGTGTCGCTTCCACCAACTTTGCCTATTTTTACTGGTATACTATCGTCAGAACACTCTATCTCAAGTCGGCAAAGACAGATGGTCACCCCTCCACTATTGCGGAGCTTGCCCTTGGTGCTGTCGCTGGTGCCGTCGCCCAGGTCTTTACAATTCCTGTCGCTGTTGTGACGACTCGTCAACAGACAGCCGCCAAGAGTGACCGGAAGGGTCTCCTTGCCACCGCGCGTGAAGTAGTGGACGGCCCTGATGGTCTCTCTGGGCTATGGCGAGGCTTGAAGGCCAGTCTCGTGCTTGTCGTAAACCCTGCCATCACATATGGCGCTTATGAGCGGCTACGAGAAGTATTCTTTCCTGGCAAGACCACTCTGAGGCCAAGCGAGGCATTCCGTGAGTTTGGCCAGGCCCACTCAAATAAAGCGTGATCATCCCAGTTGCTAATGCAAATCAAGTCCTCGGAGCCATGTCTAAAGCGCTGGCAACCATTGCTACACAGCCGCTCATCGTTGCAAAGGTTGGGTTACAATCCAAACCACCACCAGCTAGAAATGGCAAGCCTTTCGAAAGCTTCATTGAGGTAATGAAGTTCATTATCGAACATGAAGGTGTATCAGGACTTTTCAAGGGGATAGGACCCCAGATTCTCAAAGGCCTCCTCGTCCAGGGCATTCTCATGACAACTAAAGAAAGGTTCGTACACGCTTGCGATGCCCAAAATACAATTTCTTGCTAACATTGTTCTTTCAGAGTGGAACTGCTGTTTATTCTCTTTGTCCGTTATCTCAAGACGTTCCGGACACGACAACTCGGAAAGGCTGCTCAAGTAACTGCAACCGTTGTGAGTGAGAGCGCGCATAGTATTGCATTGAAACCTGTGACAACAACAAATTAAACGTCATTTCCTGTTTGGTGTTATGGACGAAGTCTTTTAAAGTAGATTGAATTGAATGGACTTTTTGCATTCTCTCTATGCATTCCCGATCCCTGTGTACTTGCTTACTCAAGAATTTTTCACACGTCTTGTTTTAAATCGGGAGAATTGATCAACCCGGCTGGTGATACTTGCGTTGCTTTCCTCGTCTTAGAGCCTGTTCGAGATCAGGGTGTCATGTATGTTTAAATATTGCATTATCGACAGACTCAATACTTCCTACTCCATACTCACTCGCTCAGGGACGAGCGAGCCCGAATTCATAGAGGGGTCATTGAAACATATCATCTAACCCAACTTGACTTAGAGGCCAGTAGTTATTTATGACTTATCTTTCTTTTAGATTCACACTCGAAGCGATGCAAACGCGCTTTTCATGACTGACCACTCGTTAGGCACCCGAGAACGTCGGTGGGAAGAGGCAAATGTAGATAACAATATTGCAGATTCCCATCAGTACCCACCTACCTATGCACGGGCGGGGCTTGGGCTGGAGCCAGGCACGATGAGTGCCTCAGTGCATCATTATGTCAGCAAGAATGCCCCACTTATCATTCGCCTAGGGTTTGTAGTTTAGAAATCCCACACAATTCTCCCTCTCATCTTGCAATCCTGGGACCTAGCACTCTTCGTCGACACACAAAACAGCAGCAGCCATGGCGAGTATGTGCACAACCCAAGAAAAATCACCAAGAATAAGCGCGAGAATCACTGACATTTAACAATTTGCAGAGTCAAAGAACTCCTCGCAGCACAACCAGTCGCGCAAGGCGCACAGGAACGGGTAAGTAATCATCTTCGTCGAGGTTGGCGGATCTTATATCTGATCATTTCTGTAGTATCAAGAAGCCCAAGACTTCCCGATACCCCTCATTGAAGGGAACCGACCCTAAGTTCCGCCGAAACCACCGTCATGCTCTTCACGGCAACATGAAAGCTCTGGTACGCCAGTCCCTCAACGATCGATGAACCGATGTGACTATGTACCTGAACACAGAACTGACATGTTTTGCAGAAGGAGTTGAAGGAGGGCAAGCGAGAGACTGCCTGAGGTGCAGATATTGGAGGAACAAAAACCTGCGGCAGAAGGACGTCATTCGGTATAGTAGAACCGACGAAGGCATGAACGACAAATTAGCCTGAGGAATAAAAGAAAGCAATGAAAACGGTTGACGCAGATGACATTGCCCTCAATATGGTCCCTGGATGAATTGTATCGCTTATGCTCGCGCGAATAACTCCTCAACTTCCAATCTACGTAGCTGGGCTGTTGAGTGGCTTATATTGCCCTATTGGTTTCCAATATTCTGAACGCAATTGTGACGAGCAACCAACAAGTGATTCTCCAGCTATCATGGAGGTGAACCGGAGGGTAGTCATATGTACTTGGGCTAGCCAGGTGTGTGAAGTAATGGACGTTCTACCTGCTAGAAGGTAGTATATTGGCCATTTTAGAAGAATTTCTCCGGTCTCCAGTCCAGGGCGACGACTGAGTCGTTCTGAATAATGAAAAGCAAACCAGGGTGGCTTCCGAGCTCAAAATATAGTTCAGTTTCACTATATATCTCTGCAAATGATGTTCTTTCTAGATTTGAGTATTTATGAAAGCATACGAACACCCATGGCATTACTGGTGCATGCCATTTGTTTGCGCACGTATGATGGCGATATGTTGCCGCATAATGCTACATGTCGGAAGCCATGACCACACACCTCGATCCCATCAACTATCATGTTTTTCCTAGCCTTAGGCAGAGACATGTATGACAATACCTACCTAGGTAGGCACTACCCTACCACACACAGTACTACAATACCTACTAGGTAGTAGCCAAGGCTCATGTAGAGCCACCTGAGGACCGCTAGTACCTCTCAGACCAGTCGCCTCTTTGTGACAGCTGGTCGAATGTAGGTATGCAACCCAGCTGGCATTAGGTAATCATAGGGGCTCAAAGGCTCCATACACACCAAAACGGCCACAACAGCCTCTTTCAACACTATCTTCAACTGCAACCCGAGATCATTGCGAGAGGACTTCAGTCCGCATTAACAGCGGCGGAATCAATCAACAATTCTGTGGCCTGCCTGGAAGCAGACTCTGTTCTTCGTTGCCTATCTGCGTCTTCTATCTGGTATGAATGGCTTGCCCTTCTCTCTGCCACCGCCCCTTTTCCCATCTCACCCATCCCGAGCCGACTGACAGATGGAGGCATCCCCACGACCGAGGTCGCTTCGCAACGAGTTTGCTAACTGTACTCCAGCACAGCTCTTCTCCCGGCACATACTATGCCATAATTTGCTGCCTTATTACGTCCAAACTCCTTTGAGGTCAGCCGGTCACTGCAGGAGACGAGAGACGATTCTTGATCTTTTTCTGCGTTACGACAATAACCACACCCACAAGTACCTCTGTTTGTAGTATTCTTAGACTCACGCACGACGCGGGAGGTTCCTCACAATGCTCAACATGCCAGGCAACCATGTTGCCGGTAATCGCAATAGCACGCCGGAGGCCAACACTGCTTCGACTTTGCGACCCCCTTCGGCCCGGCCGGTTGGGTCTGGACACACGCTTCGAGCTTCGGCTGATCTGGCTGCCCTCTCCGGTTCCTCACAGTCTAATCGTATCCGACCCTCGTCCGACTTCTACGGTCAGTCTCAGCAGGGCCTGGGACCAGGTAGTTCAGAAAACGACACACAAGATAAGATTGCCCAACAATGGATTGCCGACATTGATCAGTACGAAACAACGCTCGAAGAGATGGCCGCGGCCACTCTGGACCAAGATTTCAAGGATGAACTGAGCGCCATTGAGCAGTGGTTTCATGTTCTGAGTGAGGCTGAGCGTACTGCTGCCCTGTATGCTCTCTTACAGCAGACCACTCAAGTTCAGATCCGATTCTTCATCCAAGTCCTCCAACAAATGGGCAAGAACCATCCCATGTCTGGCGTTCTGTCGCCTGCTAGTTTTGATAAGGGTGAGCTTCCTTTTCTTTTTCCCATTCTTTGTATTTTTTCCCTGGCACGGTGTTGATAGCGGTTCTAACACCTCTCGCAGATCCCATGTCCAATCGTCTCAGTGACGCTATGAACAAACTCAACGTGGATTCTACCAGAAATTCCATGTCGCGAACCTCGGTAATTGGCCCCTCTAAGCGTCATTCAGGCCTTGACCCGTCGACCATCAGCGCCATGTTTCCCGATGCTGCCGCAGCTATCGCCACGGAAAAGGCGAAATTTACGCAGCAAACAGGAAATTCTCCTGCGTCGGCTCGTAACAGTGCTGTCTTAGACCAACGTGCACCACTGGCGACACCATCGATAAGCGGACCACAAGAGTCTCGTGAAGCTGCAGCAGCAGCCAATTCTGCTTCTCCATGGACAACTGGAAGTGGCGATCAATCCACTGGAAAGGTGACTTCGAACCAGGTGCCTATGGGTCAGTTCGTCCAGCCCGCGCCTTCTGGCGGGCTGAGGTCCCCTCGTCCTCAGCTATCCAACAATGGGGCTATTCAAAATACCACGCTCACTGCCCCGGACAAGAACCCTGCGGATCTACCGCTTCTATCACCCTACACCGCCAGCAGCGGAAACTGGGCATCTATGGTAAACACACCTATGACTGGGACCTTCAACACGACGAACACGGGCGGTGCTCAAGCCGACATGGTAGCAAACGCCACTGCAATGAAGCTTGCTGCGCTTTCGACAGTCAACAACCGTTTTGCTCTTGATGACGTTCGAAAATATCGTCGGGCGAGATCGAACGACGCTCCTGGAAACGCCCAGAACGCAATGCCATCCAATGCACAGCCAGGAATCAATCTCCCTGGTGCTAATGTCGTCATGATCAATGAGCATGGCCAGGTTCTGAGCCGTGAGCAGCTGTTGGCTCTTCAAGCTCAACAAAGCATAGGAATGGGCAGCCAGCGCTCCCGACCTAATTCGCCTGGTCTTGCTTTGCAGGGGCATGGGCTCCCGCACATGGGCTCTTTCACATCTCCCCAGAACAACGGCTTCCTGAGCGCATACGATGGAAGTTCGCCACTGCTCAGCGGTGGGCTTCCGTCTGTGAACTTGGGGCAGCTCGGCATTGCTGGGCATGAAGGGTATCTGTCGGATCATTCAGACATGACACGAGGCCGATCGCCCCGTGGACGACGAGGCAGCTCCAAGCCGCCCGAGGATCCCACTGACCCAACTCTCCTGCAAGATATTCCCAGCTGGCTAAGAAGTCTGCGTTTGCACAAGTATACCGATAACTTGAAAGACATGAAGTGGACAGAGCTTATCGAGTTGGATGACAAGGCTCTCGAAGAACGAGGCGTGAACGCCTTGGGAGCTCGTAGGAAGATGCTCAAGGTCTTTGAACAGGTCAAGGGTAAGTGCAGTTCCAAATGAGAGGTTCTAGGTAGCTACTAACAAGCTCATAGAAGCCAAAGCCGACGGGAAGCTGGGCTGAATGGCGTGCGCCAGAACGTCGAATAGCAGTAGAAAAGGGTCGATTGCTGAGACCGACCCATCGCTTATTGTTTGTAAGCACGCTCAGTTGCATCTAGTTAATGCCTGAATGATGGAGAACTGTACAGATGTGAATGCGGATGGTATCTGAAGTGAAATTTAATTCTTAGCATTAAATATTGTTGTCTTGCGTCTTTCTCTTATGTACATGAATTACATTGTCGTTCTTGGTTACTCAAACTGTCACATTCTTTTTTCTTTTCTTTTCCCCCCTTAAATATCCGGTAGGTCAGGTAGTGTAATGATATACTGTACAGTATATGGTATCCTCGTGGGTCTCGCAAGTACCACCAATACCTAGGTACCAAAGCATATTGTCGTGCTCACGTGCTCTCTGCCTGACCAACAAAACTTTCTATACCTGAGAATCAATCACTTAGCTTCAATATATCACTCGTCACCAGCATTGTCGGCTCCGTTTCTAATCATCTAATTCTTTCGGAATTTTCGCATTCTGAGTGTGCGAGTTCGCCAAGAAGGATATGACGACACGATACAAGAGAGAAATCTGTGTGATTGTCGTATCTTTGTGAGGACGATTCAACTATGATGGACACGCCGATTGACCCTACGTTATCATTACAGTAAGCACGACTCATAAATTAGATGAGCAGAACATACAGGACATTTTAATTACTGATTCAATCTCACAGAGCCGCTGAAGATGAATTTGCTTCTGATGCAGACTCTGACCTGGAAGAACTCGAAAGTGATATTGCCAAATACGACGAAACAGTCCGAGAGTTTCTGGCTGCACAGCATGGCGAAGTTGTTCCTCCCAGCGCCGTTCGAGGTGCGCCCCGTGGACGAGGAGCGCGTGGGCCTCGCAAAGCTGCCAGACTTCGCGGCGATATCACTGCACGTCTCTCCAAAGTCAACCAAGCGTTCTTGGGTGGCGACTACTCACACGCTTTGGACTTGGTCTTCGAGATCATTAGAATCAATGCAGAAGTGCACCAGGCGTGGACGACGTTGTCGTCTATTTTTCGGGAGCAAGGCGACCTAAGCAAGGCGCTTTCAGCCATGGTGTATGCTGCCCATCTGCGGCCCAAAGATATCAGTGGATGGCTTCAATGTGCGTCTTTCGCCCTGGATACAATGGGCGAGGACGAGGACGGAAACCTCCATACAGCTAGGCTCTGCTATTCTGCTGCACTTCGAGCGAATTCTTTGAATATCGACGCTCGGCTAGGTAAAGCCTTAGTATGTCACCGACAAGGCCACCTTGCAGCTGCGATTACCGAGTATAAGCTGGTTCTAAAGCATCGCCCCTATGATCTCGAGGTTGTCCGCAAGCTTGCAGAAGCGTGTGTTGATATCAAGCACGCAGAGACGGCCGTACCTTCAGCAATTTCGGCCTATGAGCGTTTCTTCGAACACGACAAGGCCAACATCGGCAGTCAAATGACAGAGGCACCATGGCATGACATTGGAATCTTTGTGGAGCTCTTTGCATCGACCAGTCGTTATAACGATGCTATCCGGTACACAAAATCGCTGTCGAGATGGTATCTTGGGCGAAGTGAAGAGCAATACTGGGAAGCTTACCAATCAGATGATCGGGAATGGGATGCTGATAACGAAAGGAGGGCTCATGTAGCAGATTTTCAAGCAAGGCCATCCGATATCAATTCTTACGGTAATTCGTTGCCTTATGATCTTCGAGCCCGACTTGCTATCTACAGATTCCGACTCGGCGACGACGAAGAGGCTATGGTAAGCATAATTATCTGAAACAAGTTGATTGCTTGTGCTGAACTTTTTATACAGAAGCATCTATGGTGGCTTGATCCATCATTGGATCACACAAAAGCCTTCGCTAGTGACTATCCTTTTCTGGCATCCGACCTTGCTGAGGAGCTGGCCCATCGGGGTCAAACTTCAACTGCTATTTTGTTCTACGAAATACTACGCGACCTCCCTCGTGGCCCGGATGCCACAACTCTCTTGCAATTAGGTCGATGTCATGCCGCAAGAGGCGAGACTGCTGTTGCAGAAGAATATTTCCTCGCCGCTATTGACGCCGACGAAGACAACATTGAAGCTCGTATTGAGCTGGCTAACATGTACGAGACGGCGAGGGAAGAAGAAGAAGCTTTGATTCTAGCAGCAGAGGCGCTGGCACTTCGCGAGGCTCGAGATCAGACGCTCGACAGCGGACATCGCCCAAGGTCGACAGGACTTCTATTCTCGACCCAACAAAAAGACGGACGTGTTCCTCGTCGCGGTGCGACGAGTCAAAGAAAACCTCACACAAATGGCAATAGGAGGCTGCTCCCTCGCCGGTACCGGCCAAGGCGCCTAGCCGGCGCTGACAAGCGGCGCCAGGAAGAACAGGCACGTGCCGTGAAGCTGACAGAGCAGTACGAAATTGTACAAGACCTTCGGAGGCAGATTAAAGAGGGGCGTCATGACTTGGTGTCTACATGGATGTCATCTTCGCAGGAGCTTGTGGACGATTTCCGTTCGCTGAAGAAGTTTTACACATGGGACAAATACCTGCACTTCCTCGGATCAGCAAGTCATCTCAAACAGCCTGAGGGTGATCAGCCAAAGACTGAGCTATCGCAGATGTATGAAAGGCTTGCGAAAAGTGGGTCGATACAGAGCATCGTGATTTCAGTTTTGAGCGGGAGATGCTGATGAAATGAAATAGCTCTTGCACCACAAACCGGCCATGAGAGTAAAGATGCCACAACCTCGTCGCTCGATAGCCACCAAGGAATCTCGTTTGACAACTGGTTAGACCTGTTTCTCGATTACGCCATTGGTCTGGCTATTGCCCATCGGAGGGACGAGGCGTATGCAGTTTGCGAAGCCGCTCGGGATTCGACTGCATTTTCCACGCCAGAGCATAATTTTATCATCCATGTTGCGTGGAGCGGTGAGCAGCATTAACTACTGGCTGACGGAAGTAAAGTACTAACGGCTATTTAGTATGTGCTGTCTATACTAGTGATGAGGAAAAGTGTGTAGCTACTGCGCGGCAACTGATGAGAGAGGGTGCCATGTCTGATTCATATCGAATGTTTGCCTTACTCTCGAATTTATGCCAATCACCAGCATCCTGGTATACCTCTGGGCCAGCACAGAAGTATCTTCTGCGTCAGATAAAAGCCATGGATGACAGCTACAGTGCAAAACCTAGAGACGGAGGTGAAACCAAGAGTCTGGACGCCTGTGTATTGATGCTGTACGGACATATTCTCTTCACATCAACAAGCTATACTTACGCACTAGGTATGATTAAAGGAGATACTCGACGTGGTAAGCACGGCACACTGACTGGGGGATATAGGATACTTTTTAAGAGCTCGCACCATAGACGCTGACAATCCGATGGTGAATCTTAGTCTCGGCCTAGCATACGTTCATTATGGACTGAAGCGCCAATCTACGAACAGGCAGTATCTCCTGCTCCAAGGCCATTCATTTCTATCACGATACGCCGAGATCGCATGTGGTAGTCGCCAAGAAGGGCAGATGCTAAAGAATGCGGAGGCATATTATAACATCGGGCGACTGCATCAACTACTTGGCGTTAACCACTTAGCCTATTACTATTATAAAGCTGCAATGGATATTTTAAACTATGAACATGGGGTAAATACTCAGCATGAGCTAGAAATAGCTATATTAAGTAATAAGCTAATAGCTTTACTTTATAATAA
>JABGLY010000208.1:0-38515 GCA_013623525.1 Fusarium dimerum | reverse complement strand
CCTTACTCTCCAACCCCACAATCTTGCAGTCGATCCTCACATCCTTCACATTTCTCAAGATTCTCGGTCGCAGCATCACTCTCTGCAGTATTTCCTTGTTCCGTCGGACGGTGACGGGGTCGGTCGCCGCGGAGGGGTAAAAAGCCCATGCTTTAGGGGACAGCGACATCTGGGCGACGGAGGAGAAGTCGTTGGCTGAGATGATCTGGGATAGAGGTGGGAGGGAAGCGGGGGATGTGACTGGGTTTAATTGTTAGACCTGGTGTATGAGAGAAGGGGGGGGCGTTGGAGTGGTAGTACCTTGGGGGGACGGGATGTTTGGAGAGTCAGACTCCATTGCTGAAAGGTCACTCATGATGGATAGGAATAATGGCAATAAATTGAATAAGTCGCAGTGTATCAATCCTTCTTAGAGGCTCAAGTAGATTCAATCCTGGAGCTAATTCTTCTCATGAAAATGGTAGTTGTGATTGTTCAAGCCTTGGTGAACAAGTCAAGTCAAGTTCAAGCCCAACTTATAAGTAGCCCTCGTCTCATTGCCCCCGCAAACACCGACATCAAGTGTGTGTGACCTCGGGAGGATTGCCAGCGAGATAATCAGTTACGTACCGGTCCCCAGTGTCCCCACTAAAAGAAGAAACACTGTCCTGTCCTGTCCTGAGCTTCCATGACCGGACAAGTGTCCGATGGCGAACATCATGACTACAAGTCGGACTTCTCACCGACTCCAGTCTCATGACTTGCAATTGTTTCCGATTTCGTCGTCTAAGTAAATTCATTTCATAGGGATTCTGACATTGAGGCTACCGAGTATGCAATCTGTTCATCTAATCCTACAGAGTATCCAATTTGAATCAAGTCTTCTTCGTGGCACCGCTCAACTTAAACTTGTATCCTCCCATCTCAATCCGTCCACACTTGAACTCGCTCTCTTGTGTTTATCCAACCACAGCTGCATAGGCGTAACTCGTCTCTTAACCGGCAGTCTACGACTTTCATCAATGAGTCCTCTAACATCACTTTGAAGTTCGTCCCTGTTGACGATGCCAAAAGCCTTGCGTGCAAGAAGAACATCGGATCTTCTTCTCTTCATGCGAAATTCGGGGTCGTTATACAGCTTTCCTTGCATTCTAAGCTCGATGGGGGTTCTTATAAAACTGTCTGGCTCCGGTTCCCTTATAATCTTAGCAGAAGGGCAGATGTAGTTGACAACTGATCGGGTGTTGAGTATTTCGTCCCAAACATTAAAAATGAGCTTGTTAGGGTCAGGCGGCTGGGTATAATCATTTGAAGAATTGCTCTTTAAATGATTCCTGATGCTCGAGGCGTTTGCTGGTGTGTTCCGAATGTCGTTCCCTGACCTGCTGGACAGCGATTGCACAGAAACACTCTCGTAACTCGATTCGGTTACGTCCTTACGCTTGTCTAGGTGTGTAGAGTCGTCAGGGGATAGTTTCCTCGCCTTGGTCCTCTGCGAAAAGTCTTTGATCGGTAGGCGCGACTCGGACAACTCTTGAAGACTTTTGCATCGTCGAATTGTAGGTTCAACTCCTGAACAACTAGGAGGTGGCTGTCCATCAGAGTAATCCGACGAATCCTGTATTGCGATATTTCCCAGAATTGGCACGTTCGTCGCGAATCCTTGACTCGTAGTTATTGGTAAAGACTGAATTCTTGAAGGTGGAAGCGGCGGACTTCTGGGCGGACGACACTTTCGAAGATGAAACGGAGTGTCATCATGAGAACTGTCGGCAGTGTAAGATCTCGGCTTATGATACGGCGTAGTATAATCCCAATCCGGATCATTGCAGATGGAGTATCTCGATTTCCTGTGCGGTCTTTCGATCTCTGCCTGTTTGGGATCTTTGAACTTGTTGATCTGCGCCCAGTGTTTATCCTCAAATTCCTCCAGACGTCGTTGCTGGTTAGGCAATCGGTATTGTTTGAATTGTTGACTAGGACGAGGGGGTTCTTTTTCTTCGAGCTCGTTGTCTTTCTTACTTCTACCGAGTAGCCGTTTCGATACTTTGTGTAGACCCCGACGGAGGGCGGGCTTAGGAGGAGGAGAGGGAGGTCGGTTAACTGGTCCGCACCAGTCCACTTTCGTCTCGATTTCAACTAATGTTGGCTCCATTTCATCTTTAACACTACCAATGCTGATGTCCATGTTTTTGTTGCTGTAGAGTGTCTTTCCAGGCTCGATGATGTGGAGGTTGGCGGGCTTAGACTTGCTACGTGAAGCGCCTTCCTTGGGCTGTGACTCTCGACCCGAAACAGGCCTTTTCGACCTCCATAGTACCATATTGGCCTATATGGCGTATAACTAATTGCTAAAATGATTGGGAGAAGGGCGCTTTGCAGCCATCGAGGAGGATAGATATCAGTTCGTGAGGTGGAAGAGTTGTCGCAGGCTGGATTACATGATGGTGACTACTGGTTACTCGGAGTTATCAAATAACATAACCACTCTCGGGAAGCTCTTTCTTTACAATTTATCAAATAACTTTTCTAAATGCTCCGCATATATTCTTCTTGCTTATTGCATAAAGTTTGGGTCAAAAAGCCTACTGATTCAGCACCTCTGGATGCTGACCTGTATGCAAGTGTCGAATCATATGAAGGCTTCAAGCAATAGAGACTTCAAAACACTATTTCTCTGAGTATCCATGTTCATTTATGGTTAGGTATGCATGTTGCTATTCCATCGTAGCTCTACTATCCATGCTCTATAAGGGTGCCCGGAATCACCAGCTGCAGATGACATGTCTAACTTTAAACAATGAAAAACCATACAAGACTGATGTTTATCGAGTTACAGCATACATTGAAAGACCTCTCGCCGAATTCTGCAATGGGCAACATTTACTGGAAGTATCTGGCTATTCTCATGCTCCATCCACATCGAAAAATTAATGCAAATCTCTCAATCATTCTAGCTGTATTCATGCTTTTAACAGCCACAGAGTTAATGCATCTTGCTATACATAATAAGTCTTATTAGTCTAAATGTGAAGCTTTCCAGAAGCTCGCATCAAACTCCCAAAACACCATATGCTCTATAGTTTGGTCATCCAAGACTCCAGTTACACATCCCCCATGTTTACCAAGAGGAGTGTCCTCCATCCATGACAAGGTTGCTACCTGTCATATAGGTGCTTGCATTGCTCAAGAGGAACAGCGCAGCGCCCTTAAACTCTTGTGTCTCGGCCAGACGTCCCATCATAATCTCCCTCTCCCATTCCTCCCTCATTCCCGGCACCTCCTCGAAGTTCTTAGCCACCATGGGCGTCATGATATGCCCAGGGCTGATACAGTTGACCCGGATTCCTCCCGTTCCATCCTCTCGAACAGGACTCCACTCCATAGCCAGGTTGCGGGCGAGCTGGATCACGGCGGCCTTGGACGAGTTGTAGACAGGAGAAACGAGACCCTTGTTGGCCTCCATGCCAGAGATACTAGCAATTAGGCAGATGCTCCCGCGCGTCTTGTACTTGAACATCTGGCGTGCCGCGGCTTGTGCTGTCATAAAGACACCAGTGTAGTTGACAGCAAGCATTTCGGCAACATCCTTAGATGAGTATTCTATCGCGGGCTGGATCTTCTGGATGCCAGCTGCCGCAATGACTCCATGAATGCCCTTGTTCTCTTCAGCAATCGAGGCTACTGTAGCATCGAGACCTTTGTCATCCTTGACATCCTGCTGGCGATAGATAAGAGAGCCACCCCACTCAGGAACAACTCGGCTCTGAGCTTGTGCCCAACCCTCATCTGGTTTCTCTGCACGATCCAAACAGTAAACTTGACATATAGTTAGTTTTTGATCCTCACAATTCAGCGATCTGACGTTTTACATACCTTTTCCTCCTGCTTCGCAAAGGCTCTCTGCTAATGCCAGTCCTAGGCCTTGTGCACCGCCCGTCACGATAAAAGTCTTTCCAGCAAGCTCAAAGTCGGCGAATCTCTTGCGACCAACATTCGTGCCTTTGGCTAACGTGATATCGTTGGCCGGGTTCTTTCGAGGATCAGGGTTCTGCGCCTTGGTGGTGGTGCTCAGGGGTGGTGATGTGTAGAATGATCGGGCTGAGATAGGTGCAACTGAGTGTGTCTTTGGCAAGTTCTTGGTCAAATGGCAAGCCCTTTTGGGCAACAACCGTGAAATACGTGTGGCTGCAGCGGCTGACATGTTGAATATCGTATGCTTTGCTAAGAGTGTAGGAGTAGTATGCGGTGAGTGTTTGTTTAATGTAGGATTTGCTACAGATACTTGATGAGGCACAAAGTCCAGACCGATGAGAGCTTATTTATACTCATAATGGACAATCAGGTTTATCATGAGGAATTCAATACAATACAACATGATTGGGCTTCATCATGATGAGACAGTGAAGATGATTGCCGCGTTGAGCTTGACGTCTTTGCGACGTAAGCATTACCCTGGACAGGAGTCGGACATAGGTCCGCTCCCTTGGTATCCTGAGAGGTCAAGTACACTCCCATGATTCCACAGAGGCAGAGTACATTCAACAAATCCCTGAGGTTGATCGGGAAAAACGCTCCGTTCTCTTCTCCATGTGAGCTCTGTTCTGACTTGGCCTGTTAATCTAGACAATTAGAGAAATGAATTGCATGGCTGGTGGATCAGCAGACCGGGCGATAATAAGGTCAAG
The DNA here is from genome assembly GCA_013623525.1 of Fusarium dimerum. Taxonomy (NCBI): domain Eukaryota; kingdom Fungi; phylum Ascomycota; class Sordariomycetes; order Hypocreales; family Nectriaceae; genus Fusarium; species Fusarium dimerum. The sequence continues at coordinate 33,848 of JABGLY010000208.1, read as the reverse complement.
ACGATGTGGGCTGTGGCAAGGTGGATCAATGAAGTCTGGTTTGCTTTGCTTGATGAAAGTAACGTGATGGAAGAATGAACAAGTTCAAGGTGAAGGATGAGATTTTTGAAACGGTACCTGTCGTCTGAAACACGTCACAGGAGCTGCTGATTGGTTTGGATATTGGATACTGGTACCTAGGTACCTAGGTAGGCAGCCACACATACAACGGAGGTGTTGTCCGGATTATTTCCCACGAATTATCAATGTCTACATCATCGGCGGATGTTCCTTCCTTCATCCAACGCTCTGGGTCCGAATTGGTGCGATTCTCGTTGGGAGTAAGAGCAACCATGGGAAAGAGCAAGAAATCCATGTCCTTTCCTCAGGGATTCATCCATTCTTACACTTAAAACCTGAGGCAGAACTGTGGCTAGGTAGTTCACAGTTGCCTAATATTAACATAATTTGAAGAAAAAGAAAGATGTCCTGAACATCATATTAGCTCCAAGATGATCCATAATTCAGCTGTATGAGTTCACTAGGCTTTGATTCACACAACTTATCCTCAACAACAAAAAACCCCAACCAGTAGACAGCAATAAACAAACTTGATCTTTTCAACACATGTCATATTCGAAACAATCGCATTTTGCTACGAACGAAGCCTCTCACAAGGTAATGCTCTTATGCGGATCGAGCCAACGCATGCATCTTACAATTCTCAATCATTCGCTTGTGTTACGCTATTCTTAGAAAATGAGAACCAGATATTGGCCAAAATGGCACAGACCGAGCTTCATTCATTCAGTCCTCAAATTAGGATGCGTCACGAGAAAGGGCAAACAATCAGCCTTATGCGTCATTACAAAATCACACGCGTACAAATCCCCAACATGAAGCTAGGATCGACATCGAGGGATGATCAGTAGCAACAAAGCATGGGATTCCTTGATAATCAGGCTTCCATACATACCAAGACGTCTTAGCATTCGCATCCATCCTACCAAGATTGCTTTGCCCTGCCCAACTGCTTCTTCAAAGCCTGATTTCACCTGCACTCTCTTTCTTGGCTCCCGCGGAACCCGGCCAACCAACTCAGATATATCCAAATCGGTGATTGCCAGTCTCGAATTCGTCTTAACAGCAATTATGGGGTAGTACTTGAGCTCATTGGTCAAAAGCAATACCTCAGCCCTTCTCGAAGTTTGCTAGCTAGGGATCTCAACGATTAAGCTAGCTGAGGCGCGACTAGATGTCCAAAATTGGTCAATTAGCCAAGGCGGCTCAGCATGCGGCTGACAGCCCTCCATGCCCGGAGACTCTGACATCCATCTCATCCTACTATGGCCAAGGGTGCAGCTTCATGTCAAAGCGTCCCAAAACGGTTCCATGGCCAAGTTAATTTATGGCGCAGCTGTCATTGAATCCTCATCCTTTCCTCTTGTCGTGATCCCCTCACGAAAACATGTCTCGTTGCCCGCGCACGCCGTACCAATTTCTGGATCTGCAAGCAGAAAGTCAGCTTCACTCCAAGGAAGTATACAAACCAAGACTGAAGGATTGGATATGTTCTCGTTGTGAATGCGCCAAGTTGAGATGCTCGTAGCACAATGTCTATATATAAGAAGGCCGTGTCTACCTCATAAGGTACAATTCATAGACTCAAGAATCACTCATTAAACAATTCAGCATAACCAAATAAAACAAAATGAACAAATTCATCATATTGGTTACTTTACTTGTGGCTCTTGTCAGCGCAGTTGACCCTGTAGTCAATTTGACCTACAGCAGTTACAAAGGCAAAGAACTCAACAACGGCATCACACAATGGCTGGGTATGCGATACGCCGCACCACCGGTGGGATCTTTGAGGTTCAAGCTCCCTCAGGACCCCGTCAGTCATCCTACCGAACAAGACGCAACAGAAGTGAGTGTTCATTTCGAGCTTGCCCTAATGTGAAGACTGACTCCTTAAACAGTGGAACTACGTCTGTATTGGTACAAATCAGGGTGTTGATGACATTGACAAGACTCACTCAGAAGATTGTCTCTTTATCAACGTGTTTGCCCCATCGGATGCTTCGCCGGGAGCTAGGCTTCCCGTCTTCTTTTTCCTGCAGGGTGGTGGTTTCCAGGAAAACGCAAACCCTATCCTCAATGGCTCGTCTCTGATCCAGGCGGGCGACATGGACATGATTGTTGTCACTATCAACTATCGGGTCGGCGTCTATGGTTTCCTCAACGATGGCGACAAGGTTGCTCCCAATATCGGTTTGCACGACCAGAGAAAGGGTCTTGAGTGGGTTCAGCGACACATCGCTAGTTTTGGGGGTAACCCGGACCATGTTGTCCTGGGAGGCCTTTCAGCTGGTGCTGCAAGTGTTCGCTTCCATTTGACTGCCTATGGAGGCAGAGACGATGGCCTGTTTCATGCCGCTGCGGCCCAGTCTGTATCTTTCGGCACAATGCTGACTGCCAATGAATCATTCTATCAGTACGAGAGCTTGGCAATTCGCCTGGGCTGCGTTGGCAAACATGTCCTCGAGTGCATTCGCTCCAAATCGGCGAAGGAGATTCAGAAGGTCAACCAGATTAGCCCTTACCCCGGAAACCTGGAAGCACCGCTTTACACGTGGACTCCTGTCATTGATGGCGACTTCATCCTTGACGTTGGTCACACCCTTTTTGAGCAGGGCAAGTTCATCAAGGTTCCCACCATCACAGGCGACGATACAAACGGCGGTACCATCTTCACCTCACCAAACACCTCTACTCTTGCCCAAAGCAACGAGTTTATCAAGACCCAGTTCCCATACATGACTCTGGACCAACTTGCCAAGATCAACAAACTTTACCCCAATCAGGACAATAGTTGTCCTGACCGGGGATGCTACTGGCGTCAGGTCAGTGATGTGTATGGAGATATGCGATACATGTGCCCCGGCATCTATGTCTCTAACTCGCTTAGACACCATGGTGTCTCGAAGACCTGGAACTACCGGTATAATGTCGAAGACCCCGAGCACATGGCCCTGGGTGTTGGTGTCCCTCATACAGTTGAGGTGTTTGCCATTTTTGGACCCGAAGGCGAGCTTGCGCCATCTAGCTACTTTGAAGGAGGGATCAATGAACGAGTCGTACCAGTTCTTCAAGGATACTGGTCAAGCTTTGTCCGATGTCTCGACCCCAACAAGTATCGAGTCAATGGAACTGCTAAGTGGGATACCTGGGACAACAAAAAGCAGCAGAGGATCGTATTTGAGACAGGAGGCGAGACAAAGATGGAAAAGGTGAACAGAGGTCTACGGAGGAGTTGCTCTTACTTTGCAGAGATCGGGGCCGAGATTCGACAGTAGTGGTTTTTGTGTAGGAATTGACGGAAGCAGTGTAGATATTCTAATTCAAGTCGAAATGGGCATATTTCCTTATGGTGGCAAGGGCAAGATAGAAGAAGCACGGGTTTTCAACAGTAGTGTCTGCCTCGAGAGTATATGTCACAATGCATGTTTTCGCAATATGATCGTGCACGGTTAATCATATCTTTCCAATAGGAAATCTATTCTCATTCTACTCTAGCTCCCAAAACCTTCCAGTGCCAGCACTGCCTCTCTCCTTACCAATCCAGAAGTTCCGGCCTTGCTCAGCCCCTATCTCATTCTCAATTTCGTCAGAGATTCTCAGCAACTTCACACCGTCGACCAGTTCCTCAACTCTCTCATCCACCCTCTGAGACCTGCGATCCTTTTCTCCACCCAGGCCATCTCTGAGGATAAACCCTGGAAGGCGGTTTCTTCTGTGCTGGGCATTGGTTAAGCTCGGAAGCAGAGCCTCTGTGGCTATGTGCAACCCCAGCTCTTTCAATTCTGGGAGGCCCTCAGTAAGTACAAGACGTTGTAAGAGCGCAATGTCGATGTTACAAAGAAGGAGATCATCCGCTACGTGGATGAGCCCATCACTGAGGATAGCCATCGATCGTGAGATCATGAGAGATAGCACAACGAAGGAGCAACACGGCGGTGAGATTTCCTTGAGTATGGAACGACTGAAATTTCTGGCCAGAGGCTCCCATATAGATCCATTGGTGTAGTGCCCCGTAGAGAGAAGGCCTTCGTAGTGTTCGAGGAGAAGGTTAAGACGATCGAGGAGAACATCTTGGAGAATATCGTCTTGAGCAGGTGGGCCGACTACATAATCATATACGACGGGAATTGAGAGTGGAATAGTACGTAGCCCATAGCGAGGATTGTTTATTATGTGTTGGAGAGGTAAGATGAGGTGGTAGTCTTCGGTTCTGAGGTCGTGGACATAGTGCAGAGTCATGGTGGGCATGGTGTTAGCTGAATTGTTCTTGAGCCAGCATGTCCTGGATTCTAACATGATTAAATACAATCTGAGTTCATCCAATCTTGTTATATCCCTTTTCTTCCCCCCTTATATTCTTTTGTTTCCATTTCTTTCTTACCGTGCTCGTCAAGTTGAGGGCATTCACAACAGATGCTTTGTGTTTCTTTCAACATGAACTCTTGTCATTATGTCCATCAGACAAGTTCTATGACCTGTCATGCATATTCTAGGTGAAGAGCAGTTCTTCTTCGCCTTGTCATGTAGTTGACTTTGTTTTTGGTGACTTGTCCTGAGATGCGCATGACAATGGAAACCAACCTACAAAGAAAATCACAAAGCAAGCGGAGGCTGAGAGTTTATAGTAGACTATCCACATGAGAAAAGATATAACATGAATAATCAAAAGAACGTAGCAGAGAATGATTCAACTTTGGCAGCAATTACGCTTCTCACAGAGCGAGATTAGAACATGTCGATTAATATCAGAACATTTGCAAGTATATGTCTAGGGTAGCCGATGCTGGGCGGATGGTTGCTGTTGTATCGCACGTCATTACGGAGCTTATTACTGGCCGATTTTGCACGTCAAGATGAATTTATCTTCGCGTACTTGCCGTAAGTAGAATTGGAAAGTTGAGCAACTGTTTCAACAGATTTAAAGTCTACGGATTCATTCGTTATCATGCAATATTACTCTTACATTACAACCCGTCTCTGTGATGATGAATCCACATTATTGGCTATCAGTCCGGATTGATTGGATCACTTCAGCTAAGCAGGGGCTCGGCCTTGGCAATCCAGGCCAGCATTGGCGTCAAACGATGACGAAAGGTCAGTGAACTGATCAGCGAAGAGCCTCTTTCTCATATGAAGTGCTACACTTTTGATGGTGTTTGTCGTGTGCAGTTCAGAGGTATGTGAATTCCATAGTGGTGTTTAAAGTGCCAGCTTGAGCAATAAATAAATACAAACATAAACCGCGGAAATTAGAAACTGTTCAGTTCAACCGCCTCATTTACAGGTGAAAAGGTTCTGATGGCAATAATCGAGCATAATAATGGTATCTTGCATGAGCTCGGTTGTCGTCATCGAAGCTATTGCCACAATCAAGTATGAATGAAACACGTATGTTGACGAGCTAACGTAATAACGCACTACGGCATTACAACTAGCATCAACGTGGACAATTGTGACATTGTCATGATAACAAGACAGACGAAAGGAAGAGAGAGAAAACGGTCAAACAAAACTCATTTCTCATATATTGCAACTGACAAAGAGAGACAACAATTAAATATTAAATACACATGTTTCACCAACCTCCCTTTCTTCCTACAAACACAGCACCAACCTCTTTCTCCTCCCTCTTCCCCCGCCTCGCTCCAGTATCAAACACCGCGCGCCTAAAACCCCTTGTTCAATCTTCCCCACCTCTAGTGCGCATTTCACCCACCAGAATATGCTGGAAAATCAGCCACTAAAACACACTCTGATGAGTGCTAACGAGGGAAAGGGGGGGCTTGTTTAGGTGCCCCCCCCCCCGGGCAGCTCTGGAAGCTCCCGTCCCTGATCAAGGGCACTAAAAAAGAAAAGAAAAAATAGCGGACAACTACCTAAGGATTTTGGAGCTGATGATGAGGGGGGAGGAAAAGCCAGCTTTCCCAAGTTTTTTTTCTCTTCCCTGCCCAGGTCTACTACAAGTGCGCGCGTCACTGGTCACCACATTCCAATCCACACACATGTCACCTACCTTATCCTTCAGCTTCCTTCCACCTCGACCTTAACACAAACTTGGACCTGTTTCCCTCCACTCTACCGTCATCCTTCTCCCCTTGACAGATTGCGACAACGCAACATCAACGACAGCATATCTTTTTCAACCTCCCGGCCTAAGATCGTCTTCTGCTCTGCATCACAGAGATCTATTTGTCTTTAGCGACAGCTCTCAGAAGCATCACTTTCCGTTCCCCCTCTATTCTGACGCCATGGCTCCCCCGCCGAACCCCAATCTTCCTCTCCAGGAGAAGCTGTTGGCCTTGGCCAAGACTTTGCAGTGTATGTACCGTTCTCAATCACAAACATCATGATCTGTGCTGGATATAGTCGAATCTTGTGCTGACTGTTATCTCCTCATTAGTTGGCTGGTTTGTTGGGTAAGCTTTGTCCCATTGCCGACCTGCTCTGCGCCTTTGTGGGCGCCTCGAAAGGGCCACGATAGCTTCTAAACTCTCCTGCCCGGACATGCACGGCTTGGTGCGACATGTCACTAACCTGCTCTCCCCTCACAGACACCTCTCGCTGATCATCACCACGATTCGCTACGGCTTCTCATGGCTCCGAATGAACTACTATACCCGCATGGCTCAGTTCTCGTATCGCACTGCCTTCCTCTCTGCCGCCGTCACCTATGGAATTGTCGTCTACAAGACTATGCGCGCTCGCGCCAAGACCGGTAACCGTGCCCCTGGCGGTGCCTTGGGTTACCTCTCGGATGAGAACATCCAGTATCTGAGTAAGTTTCTCTTCACCTGGCCGTTGCTGACTCCGTTTCAATGCTCACTCTGCCTAGTCATGGCCCTCGTCTGGCTCTTCTCTCCTCAGTACCCTCTGGCTCTTCTCCCTTACACCATCTACTCCGTCTTCCACGTTGCTACCTACACTCGCGCCAACTTGATTCCTGCTCTTGCTGCTCCCAAGCCCACTCCCGAGGCTACTGACGGCACCTCGCCCAGCCGCCCAGCCACAGTTAACAGCCCTCTTGCTAACCAGATTGGCGCCTTTGTCAAGCAATACTACGACGCCTCCATGTCCATTGTCTCTTCGCTTGAGATCCTCCTCTGGTTCCGCATCTTTCTCTCGGCTATCCTCTTCCAGCGACGATCTTGGATCTTGATCGCCCTCTACACTGCTTTCCTCCGTGCGCGCTACAGCCAGAGCTCTCACGTCCAGAACTCCTTCACTCAGCTTGGTGCTCGCGTCGACTCCTTCGTCAGCGCTCAGGGCACCCCCCCTGCCGCTCGCCAGGTCTGGACCACTGTCAAGGATGTTGCCAGACAATTCCGCGATGCCACCGACATTGGCAAGTACGCCAACGGCCCTGCCAAGAAGACATCATAAAGTCGCTATTCACAACTGCTGCATTCCGAGCAAGCCAAATCGATGCCTGACCATCGCAGAATCGGAAGCGCATACTGTGAAGGTATAAAATCACAATCCACATGAGCCACGACGATATCTACCACCGAGGTTCAGAGGCCATGTTTAGTCCAAGTTGAGGTAAATTCATAGCCTTGGGGCGTTGAATCAGGAAGGAGGGGAGTATGGAATACTATAGCGTTGGTTCTGGCTACAATAATGCTTGACCTATACCTATACCGCTGGAATTTTGTACGAGTCGTCTTGTTTTTTTCGTAGGAGTTTGGAAGGTTAAACTTGAACTCGGATTGAGAGAACAAGGGAGTGGGACTTGTTGATACATGAGGCTCAAGTTGAGGGGAGACGACGATAAGGGGAGAGGATATGTGGTGCAGATGGGACGCTTTTCTTTTTCTGTTGTTGGTGTTAATCTGCTTAGTCGAGTCTGAAATTGTTGATTAAAAGTTGCTTCACTGCTGTAGATGTGCCTGAACAATGTGAGTGATGACCTACGACGTAACTTGGTCTGCAGTCTGGATCCTCTGTAGATCAGGGTTGCCTTGGCTGCCCGCCCTGGCTGCCCATAGCTCCTGGCATAGATAGTGGGGCATCGTCGCATGACGTCGTAAGCCAGGCTAGGTAGAGCTCAGAGGTAACCCGACGCTAGAACCCTGGAATTCGAAGCCTTGTATCTATCTATTCTACAACATCATCTCAACGGAAAAGCTTTGCTTCTCATATTGTCTGCCATTGATGAGCAACCCCATAACAACGCATATCTCGCTCAAGGAACCCTACCCGTATTGGCATCAACTGTAACACAATGGCCTCAATACTGCGGCAAATCGTCGCTGGGCCTAGGGCCCGACATCCAGAAGCTGGTCTCGACCTTTGTTATGTGACTGATAACATTATTGCGACGTATGTTGGCTCAGGCCATTAAAATATGTTTATACGACCTGAATAATTTACCACTAAAACTATCGCATCATGTCACTAACTTCTCTTCAGATCTGGCCCCTCACAAACATACCCTCAACTTGCTTATCGCAACCCACTAGATCAACTTGTCAAGTTTCTCAATGCAAAACATGGTGATGACTGGGCGATCTGGGAGTTCCGTGCTGAAGGAACTGGGTATCCCGATGATGCAGTTTACGGTCGTATAAGGCATTATCCATGGCCAGACCATCACCCGCCGCCTTTTCGACTCGTTCCCATGATCATGGCAAGTATGCGCAATTGGCTGCACGGAGGCGAGATTGAAGGTGGACTGGTCAGCCCCGATGGTAGACCTGTATCATCTGGGAAAGATACCGACGATGTGAAACGGAAAGAGGAAAAGCGCAAGTCGAGAGTGGTAGTTGTACACTGCAAGGCAGGCAAAGGGCGCAGCGGAACCATGAGCTGCAGTTATCTCATCTCCGAGGAGGGTTGGAAGCCAGAAGATGCTCTCGCTCGCTTTACGGAACGTCGCATGCGTCCCAACTTTGGCGCCGGTGTATCAATTCCTTCGCAGCTGCGATGGATCAGCTATGTTGACCGTTGGACGCGCGGTGGCAAGAAATACATAGATCGACCGGTTGAGATTGTCGAGATCCACGTTTGGGGTCTACGCAGCGGTGTCAAGATTGACGTCGAGGGGTTTGCTGACGAAGGAAAGCGGATTCATACGTTTCATACCTTCAAGAAGGAGGAACGTGTGATTGTGGATCCGAACGTACCTGAAGAAAGCAGTATGGGCGACATGATTTGGGAAATGGCTGGATACTCGGCAACGAAACACAACCAGAAAGCACCCGACGCAGCTGAATACGCCGATGCGACGAATCCTGGCAACCATGCAGAAGAAGGTGATAAAGACCGTGGCAAGGCGCATGCATTGAAGCGCAAGGGAACAGAACTACTACACAAGGTCTCACCGAGTAGCTCAAATAAATCAGGGATGGAAACAACAAAGAATCAACCTGCACCAGCGAGCGCATCTTCGTCCAAGACCGACGTCACCGATCAACAATCGGACTCAGAACCAGGAGGCATGGCAGTCATCCTCAAGCCGAAACAACCGATCCAGATTCCCAACAGCGATGTCAATATCGCTGTAGAACGCCACAACAAAACTCATAAAAGCATGGGTCTCACCATGGTTACAGCTGTCGCACATGTATGGTTCAATATCTTCTTCGAGGGCCAAGGTCCCGAAAAAGATGGCCACGCATCCGATAGTGGTGTTTTCGGTATTGAGTGGGACGCCATGGACGGCATCAAGGGATCCAGTCGAAAAGGGTCACGGGCGATGGATCGTATTGCTGTAGTGTGGCGAGTAGCAGGCAGTGACGCCTCGACCGAAGAGATCGTTGAACCGGCTGAGGGCCAACCAGTTCCGCAGACGAGACCGGCGGATTGGAAGGGTGAGGAGGCGGATGAACAGAGAGTTTTGGGATTGAGGGTGCAGAGCCCAGCGAGTGCAGATGTGAGCAAGGCGAGTAGTGTGAGGAGTACGGAGGGGGCAACGACAGTGGATAGGGAGGTATTGGAGGGTGTGAGGGCTAGTGGACCGTCAGGAGAGGATTTGACGGTGGAGGATGACAAGGGAGGTGACAAGGAGAATATTGAGGGGAGAAAAGATACCGGTGAGGTGAAAGAGACAGTTGAGGACGGGGAACGAGTCAAGCTAACATGAGACGGTATGTTGTATGTTCATAGAGTGAAGGAGCATCATGGGGTATCTGGATTGTCTATACAATATTTGTGATATACACAGCACATCAATAATGTCTCCCTCTTCGGTAATGCCTATCGCCTCTATACCCTCCATAGGGTCCTCCACGTCTATGCTCCCTATCTCTGTGTCCATGATACCCTCCCCTCTCATGCTGCGGCGGCGGCGGTATCGGTTCTTCCACCTCGATTTCATGATCCTCAAACTCCTCCTTAAAGTACTGCGACACGGTCTCCTGCTCCGACTTTGCCATTTCCGGATCGAACACAAACCTCATCGTCCCATCCTGTCCGCGTGCCGTTCTACGACTCGATGCGTCGCCAGGCCAGGATGTGGAAGTGGCGGGGGACGTGGCAGATGCGGGCGTGGAGGGTTGTGGGTCTTCTGCCTCGCAGCGGGAACAGAAGAAGAGGTAGCGAGGTTCGAAGGCTTTGTCCAGGTCGTTGTTGAGGCGGATCTTGATGTCGATGATTTTGTTGAGGTCGAATTGAGAGCCGAGTTTTGTGGATTTGTGATGTTGTACGTATAGGTCTAGAATGTCCAGCATGGATTCCATAACGGCGCCACGATGGTACTGTGGTTTCGAAGCAGCGTATTCGCGGACCTTGTCGACGTGCTCTTCTCTCATCAAAGCTGTGAGTTCGGTGACTGCCATGACCATGCTGAATGTTGTACGCTTAATGGGCACGAATGTCTTGTACATGTCGATGCACATGGTATAAGCCGTAGCGAAGAATTCCTTGCCTTCGTCTTTTCCAAAGATTTCACGGATGACTTTGACAAGGAGTTTCTGGGGGTATCGAGTACGGAAGTCGAAGCCGATGGTTTCGAGGATCAGTCGTTCTAGACAGATGATGATTTTGCCAGGAGATTCGAATATCTGATCACGTTAGAGGTTTGCCAGTATTTGATGGAATTGGGAGACATACCTTGTCATCCGGAGCGACTGGCTTTTCTGGGTTCTTGACGTTGTACGCTGCAGCAAGAATTTCCTTGGACTTTTTGATAGTATCCTCAACTTTGCAGGCCACAAACAGTGACGCGAGCGCTGCATCCTGGTAATTATACTCTGCATCGCGAAAGTTGAGTCTGAATTTGTGAAAATATGTACAGGCGGTATCAAACGTCCGTACAGGTCTTGTTTCTAATCAGCTCTTCCGTCGTTTGAGTAATTCGTTGGGCGAACCTACTCACAGTTGTAGATATTCTCTGACGTTGTCAATGAGCTGAACACCCTGCAGACGGTAATTATCCTGTCTTGCGGGGTCGCAGCCATTGTCCTTGAGCATGCGCCTGAGCTTGAGCTCTGAAGTGTACTGGTTCGAACTTGAGATGAAGCCAGGATGAGGGCCTATTTTCGGTATAGCATCGCCATTTGATGCCTGAGCCGGCCGATCTGTTGAAGGTGCCATGTCTCCAGGCTCTGCAGATACGTCTGGAAAGCTAGCTTGGAGTTGATTTCCACCGAATGGCGAAAGACTATTTCGATATGGTGGTGTAGCTGAGCGCGGAGATCTGGGTTCGCATTCGATATGAAGCGGCGATGCGACTGGGCTTTCTTGGAACGGATTTGTAGGCTTATGTCGTCGTCTTTTCCGTTTTCGGGGTCGAGGGACTGGCTTTGACTTCTAATCAAGCGAGAAGTCCATGTTGGCCTTGCAATGCACAAGTAGTGGGATTGTGATGAGAGGGGATGTTCTTGTGATGAATAACTTTTGATCAAGTTGGAGCTTTGAATGCGACCAGCTTGATGGAAGTGTGGCTGATGCGTCATCAGCCACAGAGGATTTCTTTGAACATAGAGTGTCATCAAAGACATAATGAATAAAAATTTACTGGATGAGGGAGAAGTTAACTATAAGAGACTACCCTAATATTTACACTTGCTGCACTTGATGCTCTATGCTTGTGGCACAAGTTCACCGAACGGATCGCATTAACCCGTTATTGCCTGTGCCGCTGTCATGCCTCAATCTTCTACCAGAGACGCGTAAACGAGCACCCAAGGCATGTTTTCAATCGCTGCTTGGTTGTCATGACTGCTGCTTCTAGCACTTTTGAACAAGATGACGCGGCCTGGACGGTCTGGCCCAAGGCATCAACGCCTTGTGAAAAGGAATGGATGTGTTATAAATGAGTTGAATATATAGCTAGCCTTCAATCATTGTAGATTTAATAAGTTTCACGATTCTTGGTAGCTCGTGAATTGTTTGGCGTGCCTGAAGATCAGTCCGTCCTGCCCTTAGTAAGCCCCGCCTCCACCAATTCCGGTCCAAGTTCCGGAAGCTGATGCCTCGAGTTCCTGTGGCGAAGCTACCATCAACATCATCACTTTAACTCATTCATTGGACTCATTACACTTGAGCCCGTTCATTATGCATAGTTCATCTCTCCTAAGGTACGGCTTCGCCGCCGGCGCTCTTGCTACTCTAGGTTCCGCCAGGACTGCTGATGATTCGGACGACACTCCTCTGCCTATTGTCATATGGCATGGTTTGGGTGATAGCTACAAGAGCGATACGATGAACTGGATCGCTGAAGTCGCAGAGGAGATCAATCCGGGTACATTCATCTACCCTATTGCCGTCGATGAGGATCCCAACAATGACCGATCTGCTACCTTCCAAGGAAACGTCTCTGCCCAAATTGAGATTGTCTGCGACGCGCTGGCTAAACACCCAATCCTCTCTACAGCTCCTGCCATCGACGCTATCGGATTCTCTCAGGGTGGCCAGTTCCTCCGCGGTTACGTCGAGCGATGCAACAATCCTCCTATCCGAAGTCTGATCACCTTGGGTAGCCAGCATAACGGTGTTGTTGATTTCAAGGAATGCAAGCCCACCGACTGGCTGTGCCGAGGCGCCATGGCCCTGCTCAAGTACAACGTCTGGAGCAGCTTCGTCCAGTCCCGTCTCGTCCCTGCGCAGTATTTCCGCGATCCTCAGGATTACGACAACTATCTTGAGCACTCCGCTTACCTCGCCGACATCAACAACGAGCGTGAACTCAAGAATGTCGAATACGCCAAGAACATTGCTAGCTTGACCAACTTTGTCATGTGGCTGTACGAGGACGACGACATGGTCTTTCCCAAAGAGTCTTCTTGGTTTGAGGAGGTCAACGGTACCGAGACCATCCCTCTGCGCGCTCGAAAGATTTACCAGGAGGACTGGATCGGTCTGCGGGAACTTGATCGCAAGGGTGGTTTGAGGTTCCGAAGTACTACTGGTAGACATCTTAGCAACTTCGACACCATTCTCAACGAGACTCTTACTGAGTATTGCGGTCCCTATGACCGAAAGTTCGTCCCTGAGATGGGCTCCGAGAGCCACAACTTCTTCGAGTCTGAGGAACTTTAAACCACCCCATCACGAAAATGGGTCATCTTTGGGATTATTAGCATAGGATTATGAATATAGCAATTTGTACACTGAAAAAAAATAGTTATATAACGGAAATCGAGTCTTTTGAATCAAGAGTCTAAAAATTGACCCTGTCATTCACGTATTTCTATCAATGCAAGAATACAGTTTTGGGTTTGGTTCTCCTTTTGATCCCGTACAACGCCCCAACACCGGTGCCATAGTATATTGTTCTATTGCCAAACACAACCTCGTATTAGTTATCAACCGCCTTAGTGGCCGCAGCCTTCTGCTTCCTCAATCGTGTCTTTCGATCCGAGATCTGCTTGTCGAGCTTATCGTCGTCGCCCGCGGGTAGCGCCTCCTGCTTCTTAGCCTTCTTCTTGGGAGCAGTCTCGTCCTGGGCGGTATTGTCGAGAGACTTGCGCTTCTTTCCGATGTTGGCCTTCTCCTTGCTCTCCTCCGTCTCGGCGACAACGTCGGTATCATCGAGCCACAGCTCATCCGTCATCCAGATTGGGAGAGCGGTTGTCTCGGGACCCTTGATGTAGATGCTCCTCATGTTCCTCCACTTCTGGGGAACCCACTTCTCGATGAGGGCCGTCACGGCGGCGTCGACGTTGTCGGCGATCTGCTCGGCGGTGAAGTTGGAGTAGCCAATGCGAACGGCGGTGTTGGTGGTGGGAGAGAGGCTGACGAGAGCGGCGCCAACGGCCTTCTCAATCTCCTTGGCCATGGCAGCGGGGGACTTCGCGTTAACGGTGTCCTCGGTCTTCTGGCGCTTGGCACGCTTGCCGTCGACCTTGGGAGCCTTGGCCTGCAGGACAACAGGAATAGGGCGCTTCTGAGTGCTCTTGAAGAAGGTCTTTCCAAGGACCTTTGGTAATCTGTTGATAATGCGATCGTCTCCCAAGAAAATGTCGTGCTCAGAGAAAAGCTTTCTCTGGGCCTCGTACTGGCCAAACTTGGCCTTGAGCTTGCCAAAGTCAATGACACGAGTAATGCGCTTGCTCAACTCGGCGGGAAATTCCTCAGAGGCGACAATGTTCTTGTAGGCGCGCTGAGGCTCGGCGGTGATGAGGCAGATGGTGGACTCTTCGGAGTTGAGAGGGTGAGGAAGGATGATCTTGCCGGGCTGAAGACGAGTCTTGTCTGCGATGTGGCGCTTAGTGGTGAGAGTGAGCCAGATGGGCAGATCGGCCGAGTTCTCATCATCGTCATCTTCGAGAAGGTTGCGCTTCGACGACTGGGCGGCCTTGTCCTTGGTAGCTTTTTTGATGTGAGCGAGGAGGGCCTTGGACGCTTTGAGGGTCTAAAGAAGAGTTAGAGGCTGTTGCAACTGACGAACTACTCCATGTCAGTGTTAACAAACCTGGTCGGGGTCAATTGTGACCACTCCAGCAGGAGTGGACTTGATAAGTTCTTTTGAAGGCGCCATGATTTGCAAATATGGGCTATGAGTTCTTGCAGATGTAGAGTCTCAAGAACTTTTTTTTTTTGATAGTGGGGGCCAAACTGATAAAGATTTCCCAAATTTTTTTCTCTTCATACTGTTGGTGGTTGGGTGCATCGGAAGAGAAACCTCCGGGCTTCCGAGATCTTATCTTATCAGCGTACACCCGACGTGTGGGGCCGTCGGCTCCACGTCCATTTAGGCAGTGACAATGTCTCGCTGATGATTGATGCTGACAACTGCACAATAGATCTTGAACCGTATGTTCGTTGAGACTGAGAGTGCTGCCGGCTGTAAATTGAATCTTTGGATTTGATATGGCAGGCGATCAGAAGGTCTCTACTAGACGAGCATCCTGTGATCAATGTAGTGAGTTCCCGTAACCATACTAATCATGGGCTTCTAGAAGTCGAACCCTGGGCGAAAGGCGTGGTTCTAGATCATGGACTAATTTCGACTCAGGACAGAGGAAACTAAAATGTGATGGAGAATATCCTGAGTGTGAACGATGTGTAGCTACCAAACAGCCATGCAGCTACTCTGCAAAATTACCCATGGGGAGGCCAAAAAGACGCAAACTCAACGATAGAGAAGCAGCAACGAATATCCCATCTGGCGAAGGCTGCGTTGAGAGTGCTCCTGAAAAAGGGAGTGTGATGGAAGAGAGGGCATTGGACGGATGTCTGCATGATGGGCCCAGAAAAGGCTCGGTGACAACTCTGGAGTAAGATTGGCTAATGTTTCACTGTGGAGTGAAGTTGACTTGACTTGTCTTAGATGGACGAATGAGACGAATGTAAATCCGACGTTGCTGGCACTCAAACCAACTTCCGACTCTCACGCTGCAAGCTGCGCTTGTCTTGCGACGCTGTATCTTTCACTAGAAGAAATTCGGACAGTGGATGAGCTCTCCTTTTCTCGTCGTCTTTCACGTCTGCAACAGCTGACAGACAAATCTGCTGCCATTATTCAGTGTAACGTTTGTCCGACAAAGTTCATATGGGCAATGCAGAATGCGCAACTTTTGAATACACTGATCCTGTCAATTGCAGAAGAGTTTAGAAAACTTGTCGTTTTGGTTGACGAGGAGGCACTTAGCGAGACCAAAGATAAGAGACGGGTTATAATAATCGATGATGGGCAGATAGACAAGCCTGAAAGTGAAGGACAAGAAATTGATGGATTCTCGGTAACGATAAATGCTTCAGAATGGGGGAGCCTAGCCAAGAGGGCGACCAAATGTGCTATATTCGGACCGTCTTCCACTGATTCTACGACGTTTATGGATATGTTGCAGACGATGGAGAATAGGCAGCACCTGTGGCATTCAGGCCATATGGCTCTTCCGCAAGGGATAGGGACGAGAATGGCGCATCAGAAGGGGGAGGATCCGCATTGTGTGTCGCTTGTGAAGCATACGAGGGAGCTTATGATGGAGCTGAACCTGTAGGTGAGGTGCAGGATGTGATTGACACTGAAGAAAGAATCTGTCGGTGTGATTTAGCTAGAATAAATTTCTGTCACTGTCTGGAACGATGGCCAAAAGGGTCATGTTGACATGCGAACAGGGGAATATCATGTATCGTGGGCCTGCATATCGCGTCACTCGCAGTCTACAACACGAGAGTAAATATTAGAATCTCAGAGAACATTTCTATCAAGACGAGACCTCCAATATTTCCTTGTCCAATTTGAGTTAACACCGCAAATTTGCCTGTTGTGCCGATTATCCATTCAAGCAACCGCCCCGACATCGCAATTCCCCCCCTGATGGTGAGCAAAAATTTTCTTCTCACCGTGATGTCCTTCCCCCTCACCATAGCACAACGGGAAAGAAAAAGGGAGACACGCAGACAACACAGCACCAAGGTATGTAATAATAACCCCGAGAAACCCATCGAAGCTATACGGTAGTTGGAATCTCTTTTAGTCATTCGAACGTGCCGCGTGATGGGGCGGGTCAATTTAATGGGGGTAATAAAAACCTAGTCATAACGTAAACAACAACACGACAGTAACAATTTTTTGCTGTGACAGAGTGGGAATCCTGTTAAGGGAGCGGGGAGGAATTTGGCGAGGAAATGGTTCTCTTACATGAAATTTTTGTCAATGCAAGCTATAATCTTATTTATAAGAGATTGAGGAACGGCATCGGGATGAGATGGGAGGGGAGGGCTTGACATTTTTTTTCTTGGGTATATAAGGAGGGATGTGTTTGACTTAAGGATGGAAAGTTTTCTCGAATCCTTAACTTTACTCTACTGAGCTTCTTTGAGAAAGATAGACTATCCTGAGGGTTCCAAAGGATATATACTTTTGACAAGGGAAATCTTGAGCAGTGACGCTTGAGAATCAAACAGACAAACAAACAAACAACAAGGGTACTGAAGAATGGCCTCAACCTTTAGACTAGCCATCCTTGAATTCGAGCCTCCTCGTCCAGATATCCTCCAAAAATATGGCACCTATGGTGACATTGTCTCTGCCATTCTAGGCCGTACTCTTCAAGAGTCAGGTTTCAAGACACCTACTGTTGTGTTGGAGAAGTCGTGTTTGTTCAACGGGGAGCCCGTTCCTAGAGTGAACAATGTTGATGGAGTTTTGATCCTCGGAAGCAGTAAGTTTTGGTCTCTAGTGCAGTGTCAGTTGGATGAGTGCTGACGGGTGATATAGAACATACTGTCACTGACGATGATGAGTGGAACGCGGATCTGCTCCAGCTCATCAGAGATGCCTACATGGCCAACAAACCTGTCATGGGAATCTGTTATGGTCACCAGATGATTGCCCGGGCTCTTGGTGGAAGAACGGGTCGTAACCCTGGAGGATGGGAGCTGGGAGTTTGCAGAATGGATCTGACGTTCTCTGGTGCTGATCTATTTGGCCGAAAGACTTTGGTAAGTCGTGTTCCCTTCCACAACCCAATCAACTTACTGACAGCCTCCAGAAAATCCACCAAATGCATCAGGACGCTGTCATCCAACCCCCTCCTGATGTCGATGTCATCGCCTCTTCCCCTCGCTGCGCTGTGCAGGTCATGTATCAGCGAGGTCGCATCTTGAGCTTCCAAGGCCATCCCGAATTCAACGGAGATGTCTCCATGTCCTGGTTAAACGAGAGATATGAGGAGAAGCTCGTCAGTCAGGAACTGTACGACGATGCGGTTGCCAGGGTTCATGCTGAACACGACGGAGCCGCCATCATGAGGACTGTTTGTGAGTTTCTTTTTGGGTGAAGGAAAGCGATTGGCGTTTTTGGAAGGGGAAAAGCTTGCGTTGATAGTTTGCTGTAAATTTGATTCTTGAACTTGGGCATGATTGCTTTCTGGTGTGTTGTGATGGCCATGGTGGTGTAATTGATTAACCTAGGACGGTGCTGAGTTGCTTGGCGGAGGTAATGTCCATGCTAAACAAGGTGCTGTTGGAGTGACACAGCTGCAGTGAAGGATAAAAGATTCGAACGAGAGAGGGAGATGCGTTGTACTACTAAGTTCCCTCAAGTTGGTGATATTTGATAATTCTTCACCTAACCAGACGCGAGCAGCTTTGTGTCGAATAAATGCTATTAGCATGAGAATGATAGGATAGAAGATAGTCGCGATAAGGAATATTACAAGCAGAAATGACCAACTGCGGTTGCCAACATATTGATCGCTCGTCATGCGGCTATCCATTGAGATGTGTCAGTGATCAACACATGTCACTCTTATCTATCCTCAGTCCAGCTACGTCATGGATCTATCATACATCAACCTCTACCAACGACATCTTGGTTTATTTGATTTCAACTACTCTCTTTGCTAGCTACAACATTACTTTACTTACCCAGATCTATGAAACATTAAGAGTTTATTCTTCCAAATTCAATATCTACCAGCATCCTCAACCAAAAGTCCATCATCATGGCCAGCGTCGAAAGTCAAGTCTCTCAACAAACCCGTCCAGCCGACAAAGAGGCCCAGAACCCAAACGTCGACGCAGAGCAACTCGCTACACTATCCGAGGGTAAAGTAGCCGATGCCGTCAAGGGCTCGTCTGGTAGAGATAAGCCCAGAGCGGATGACATCAAGATCGAGGACTACGCGTCAGAGCTTGACAGGTACAATGAGTCCTGTTTTGCGTGGAGATTTATGCTAACAATTATTCATAGGAAAAAGGCAGAGCAGAAGGATGCTAGGGAGGAAATCAAAGAGCAGAGACAGGCGGGTGTTGATGTTGACGGGTCGTTGGGGCAGGGAAGATTGAGGAATGAGGATAACAGTGACGTTTGATTTTCTGACTAGGTAGACAGATTTGCACCGTCAAGAATCAAACATAGATTCAAACTATTTCACTTTGGTCGATTGTTCATATTGTTGATTATATAGACATGTGTATGATAGACCCTGTCAACCCATGAATCTCACACGTCCTTCTCCTCCTCCTCCTACCCCTCTATCGCTCCCCCTTTTCCTCCTCTCTCTCCTTCATCTCTTGCAGCATTTGCCAAATCCTTTCCTCTTCCTTCTCCATTTCCTTATTTTCCAATTTCTTTCTCTCTAAATAATCCACCACCGTCTCACCAGCCCTTCTGTAATTCCCGTCCCGCTTCTGCCCATCTCCCTGCCCCTCAGAAGTACAAAACCTGTTGACAGTGCTGTTGATCGCTTGAAGGTTCTCACATTTACCAAACTCCTTGAAGCCATCTTGGACGACTTTGCAAGGAGATTGGTGTTCGTCATAACTTACAGAACACTTGCAGTCTTTGCAATAAACTGTTTCTTTAACGACCCAGCACATGATTATGCTCGTTGAGGGTTTGTAGTTGCAAGTATTGAAGAGTGGTGGATGTAGCTTTGTCTGGTTTCTGAACGATGTCCTTTATTGTTCTTAATGCAGAATCAAGTTCCTCTCGAAGTATATATGCTTACGATGCTTTTGTCATGATTCAGAGTACACGATCATTCTTCTTCGAATTCCGATGAACTCACTCGTTCAATCATGGTCCTTCAGAACCATCTAGTATGAAAAACCAACATAATTGACCGGTTGTGATGGTAGACAAGCCCGTCCCTAAATCATAATTCGTACAGATTCACTGAATTCTACTAAATTTAATTGTGAATGACTTTATATTTCGACTGGCTGACTTGCAGGTGTTGACCAGGATGAAAAGTGTTGATTCCAATAGCAGCTCGCTTGACTGAATTACCAACGCCTTATCCTCGCAGCAGAAACCATAATTGACCGGGTATCAGAAAAAGACTATGAGACCGGTAAAGAGAAACAAAGTGTGAGATGCATGGGATGGATTGTTGTCGTATCCTCTCTGTCGATTCACTCGTTATAGAGCCCTTCCCTTCCCCTTCCCCTCTCCTCTGGTCTTGTACCGACAACAGCACTTGCACCCTCCCTTTTCTCTTTCGATCTTCTCACTCTCCGTCAGCTCAGGAAAGCCTCTGTCCTGTTCCAGAACCATCTTTCTTCGTTTTTCTAATTCCTCCAGCACCCTCTCCCGAATAGCTTTCAAATTACTCATCTTCAGCTCATCCATGCAGCTGCAGACAAAGTGCTCCTTCGTGGGACACTCCAGTACTCGTGTCATGATCGGTGCATTTTTTAAAACTTCCTCGGCTCTTTTGCAGTTGATGTCCTGTTGTTTGGAAAAGAGGCGCGTGTCTTTGATTCTCGTGCAGTCCATGCAGAGGATACCGTCGGCTTCGAAGATCTTGCGTCGACAGGAATGTTGGCATTTCTCATATTCGCCGTTTCTTGTTGCTTGACAGGTGCCCGAGTGGTGATCGACGGTGATAACCTCGCCGCAGCACATGCAGAGGTACCATGTGATGGTGTAGAAGCACATGGTGGTGTTTATCCCCTCGCAGAGATGCTACATGTAGGGTGGTGGAGTTGATTCGCTACGTTGTGATGCCTTTGAGGTTGGGAATGAGTTGGTAAGAGTAAAGATGTTTCTTTGTTGCTGTTGAGAAGTGAGTTCTGGGTTTATTGGAAGTGAATTGATGTGAAAGTGTTTGAACACTAGCAACTAGTGTAAACAAAAGAGGCTCTTATGGCTTATGGCAACCTATGCAGTACAGCCAGGCGAATTGCAATAGAATAGAAGCATTAACCCTTATCCGGTGACATGGAATGAATCTCTTAATTCGACTCAAAAACCATTATTGGTCATAAAAAACACCATTGTTCTTTGTCACATCTTGTATCAACGTATACTACTAGCAGTGATCTTGGCTAACGTCTTCAGACGCACATGGAGAAGCATTTGCCTTGCATGCCGCCAGCAACTCTGTATTTGAACATACCATGATACTCGACATTTATTATATGTCAACAATGGGTACAGGAATGTGTTTGAATGGTCTATATAAAGCCTTTGGTGACCGCAATATACTAGCATGTTCACTCTGCTCCTCAGACTATCGTTGATGAGTGCTCAACACATCTTACTCTCACACAACAACAATACCACAACTTCTGGGAAGAATGTGTGTCTTCATTGAAACCGCTAGCTTTTGTAGGGTCTGCGACCACAAGATCTTTTCCTGCCTTACTCTCGAACGTCGCTGTTTGGAATGGTCGCAACGGGGGGGTTGTCCCAACGCAGCAACAATTTCCCGTGTCGTCAATCTATGGAATAGCCCGGACAAGTGCAAGTATTGCAATCCACCACGAAAATAGTTGCCCGCGCACTCATATGCTACTTGGGTGCTGGACTGGGGGTTATGAGTAAGGGTAGATATACGAAGGATAGGGGTACTATGGGTTGTGAGTATTACCCACTACGATAGTATTCATACATTATGGAATAAAAGAATCGAAAATTTTTGCATACTTTGAATCTGTTCTGGTCCTTATAGTGATATCGAATGTCTATAAGTGACTGTCCTGAATATCCCACCTCTCCTGTCCAACCTAGGTCTTGATGCGTGCTGTGACCGTACCTGCACTACACGTGAGTCAATCTATACAGACAATGGCTATAAGGGAAGGGAATACCAATTAATATTTCATTATTCAACCAGTTACTTTGGCATTTCCTTTGAGCAATTCGCATGATTCCATTCTACGTGCTCCGTTGTCATGTTCAACACCTTGACACCCCATCACGGACACTCAATCATAACACCAGTATCCAAAGACAAGAATATGATTACACAGTATTCGTGATACAGAAAGAAGCAAACATTTCCTAGAAATATAAAGATGGTTGAAGACCCATTTCCTGTCTGCTCTTTCCTCCTTCCTAACAATACCCAAACAATCTATCTACCATCAACAACCACGTCCAACTTTACAAGGACTACTTTATCTAAACTTCTACCAACAACTACTACAAACCCAATAGCTTAAATCATTCGACACCATGTGTCAAGAAGCCATCGACAAGTATATCTGCGGAACATGCTATCATCTCATGTCCCGTACCATTGAGATAGTGGAAAAGTGCGAGGGCAGAAAGCAGGGCAAAAACAAGTGCTCGGACTATCCAGTACCATACATGGCCAACCATTTCATGAGCAACGAGACATGCATTCCTTGCATCGATAGGAAGATTGAGGAGGAAGAGAAGAAGAAGAAGCAGAAGGGCTAGGCTGGGAGTTGGCATGGATGCGTTTATGAAAAGAAGAGACTAGTCTTCTTAGAGGAGTGTGGAGGCTCAATTTGAGCCGGAGTTTGGTGTTTTGATAGCTCAAGTATCGTCGAGTTCTCAATTGGAGTGTGGTGTTTGGAGGCGAAGAATCGTTCCTTTATATGAGTGACATGATACTTTGATCCATGTTTGAGTAAGGGGCAATGGCCGCTCAGAGTTCGCACCGGAGAATCCGCTCACCTATTAACATAATACCATACTTTAGCCTCTTGTAAGCTCAAATAGAACATTACTAGATGTGGAGATCATACCGAGAAGTTAGCATTGCAGAGTGTCCCGACAGCGGTCAAGACATACATAATTGTCAAGTCGAAACGCTGTCAAGCTAATACCAGAATAGCTGAATGCGGTTTTACGATAGACGTGATATAGCGCATTTTAAAATGATATCTGTCAGGTTGAGCACGGCGAACAAGTTTGCCTCGAGGGACATCTATGCTTCGTCGTGTCAAGTATATATGGTGACACTGACTGTAACGTAGTGCAAAGCGGTTGCATACGACAACCAACGTCAACAGCCATGAGCACTTGGCATCACTAAATTTGATCTGATCTATATCAAAGATATCACCAAATCGCCTTCAAATTATTTTGGATTGGACACTCTTCCAGCATACATAACCTCTAAGTTTACACCGAAAACTGCAACTACCGCTACCCAAGGACATAAACTGGTCTCGACACAAACATCGCATACCTCATCACAAATTCGCAATATATCCCTTCCACCATGTGTAGACGCATTCGTGTCGAGATCCGTTGCCGCGTATGCCATATCCTTCTAGATGCCAGACAGGAGAGTCAGAGACGATGTGTGGATTACCTCGAGACCGGAACATGCAACACATCATTAGGCATCACTGAGACAGTCTGGAGACGGGAGTGTTCAACATGCAGGCAGAGAAGGATCGAGGAAGAGGACAGGGAGAGGAGATATAAGAAGCAATAGATAATAGGCAATGGGATAGTTAATGTGATGGGTAGGCTATGGGACTGTTGAGACGTAGACAGACTGAACTAGATAGAGCAAAAATAAAATCTGTTTAAACAGGTTTCTGTTCTTTTCTATGATCTTAAAATGTCTGCCTCTTACTTATAATGGAGGGAGGCTAGCTCTTGGACAAGACTTCCCAAGTCCACCTGTTGAGTAATGTCAACTTGCAACCACCCATATAAAAGTTTCAACTCCAGCTCTACCCAGTGGAGTTCCCATGTACACAACCGGCATGTTCATGTTTTGTTCCTCAAGCTAGGCCCGCGCGTGCCTCACATTGCCGCTGCATACTATAATTTTAATCCACAGACTCACATGATCCACCTGGGAATACTTGTCACAAAGATCCATCTCTTCGATTCAAGACTACAGAGCTCGGTATGTGTTTATGGATGTATCAGAAAATCAGGTTGGTTCCACGCAAATTGTGAGGCTGCTGTACGCATTTCCGAATCTTGAGCTTGTTCCGAACTGGAAGTTATTATATAAACCATGAATAGTCCATAAAGACATTGTTGATCAGAGACGATTTGCTCTCCCTCCCCTCTCGAATTTTTCGAGGACGCGTTCCCAACTTGGTGGTCGGGAATTGTCACTGGTGAAGACAAGAAATGGCAACTTATGGCCAGGACGATAACTTCCGAGGAGCCTCAATGGACTTTAGCACATGTCCCGGGAGTAACTACAATGGACCGATCTGTGAGCGGAACTGGGATTGTCCAGTCCCTAGTGATGGTGGTATCTCTGGGATAGGAGTGAGTTGAACCACGGACGATGTACGAAGATGCAGTGAAAAGAAATGAGAATTAACATGTGTAGAACATCATCTTTTGGCCCACCATCACTGGCATAGTCCTCTTCCTGACATTGTTTATCATGTTCACGGAAAGAGGTGGTAATGGAAAGTGCCTGTACGCGCGAAAGTGGCTCAAGGCCTTGACTGATGGTCATGTTATGACGGGAATCATTAGCCAGTGTAAGTCCTGTCCATGATATATTTCTCAAATGCGTTGCAGACACCAAGCCAACATTCTATCATAGCTGTCGCTCTCTGTATGATGAAGGTCATCGTACCTTATCACTATACCATCATCTTCTGGATGTCCCTTCTCGTGATGGCAAGCAACTCGGCCTCGCTTATCATCCTATTCACCGACTTTCGAAAGAACCCATGGATCAAATGGTCAAGAATGACATTCATGTTCATCAACTGGGCCTTGTCCACCATTCTCGGCATCAACCATGCAATTTCAGCCAAAAGAGGTCTTGGTCACAAGACACTGCCTATGATTTGTCTCTGGACAACAGACCGTAGGGAGACATATGCAAATGCGGGCATATTTATCGTGTCGGTCTTCGGTCTTATCGCCAACTTCCTCATGTTGCTGAGTGCATTCTACTTCCTCAACCGAGCACCTAGAAAGCGATCCCACCCCAACGCGTACGCTGCAGTGTCACTCATCGTGATGGTCGCGTTCGGTATCACAGCCACGGTACTCATCATAACAAGAGCAGACGCTTTCGCACAGCCTGACATTCAGCTGTTGGATAGAGGAGAAGAGAAGTGGAATTACGGACAGACTCTGTCAATCTGTGGACTTTTCGGGCCCCTTGTATACGAGCACTACAACCTGGCCGCTGCCAAATGGGATGAGAAGAAGCAGCGTCGGAAAAACTGCGCGAACTGCAACTCGGACAGCGATGAAGGGGGGGATGATGGAGGTGCTGGAAGACGACGAGAGATGGGCCAAGCTCAACCGGGATGGCCATGGATTGACGACGATGCGCGTTCGTTCAACAGTGTATCAACAGATTCAAAGCAGGTAAGAAGACAAAGAAGACGACGCTTGGGTCGTGCATGAAAGAAGAAGTAACGTCTTTCTTTCTTGTAGGCATTGTCATGGTCCAGGACACAAGCGACGTTCGTACCTTGTCCAGATAGAGCCGTAATGAAGGATGGTAACCAGAGTATATTGCTGGTTAAACGAGAAGAGTATACATTATCATTGGTTTAGAAGGGATCGAAGAGTCTCGCTTATCTTGCATCATAAAAAGATCAAAACATGGTAAACTATACATTTGTTTGCACAAAGTTGGTTGCACAATAGCTGTTGGATGCGGAAACGATAAAAAAAAACCACTTAAGGTTTCAGAGACCTACAGCGCGTAAAGTGCCTATCTGATCGACGTCACCGGCGCTACGTTTTCAATTAAAAAAAAATCCATGGTTCTGGATGGGACACTCATCAAACGCGGTCCCGCGTAAAGCACCTACGCCAAAAACCACTATAAGTATGCCCCGCAGCATGGCCTACCGTCCTAATTTACAGCGCTTACACCACTATAAACAATCGTTATGATGCCCTGGAAAACCCCCTACACGGGATGAAAGAATCGCGATACGCCAGAAAAACGCCAACGCGAAAGAAAGAACGTGCCCATATCGCGCGTTTCCTCCCAGTCTCCCCCATTCCACTTCCACTTCCACTTTTCTCTGGGCACCTCTTAAATACCTCCCTCCCACTTCCGCACCAACCCAGCCCGCGAGCCCTTCTTCTTAATATGCAAATCTGACAGAAGAAAATATTTCCTCTTCTCTCTTCCCTCCTCTATATATTTCAAATCAAACTAGGCCAATTAGTCTGGCGTCTCTGCACAACAAACCTCTCCAACATCGATCAATTACCTTAGGGTTGTTCCATCATCGTCATCGGTTCCGTCGACCGCTTCTTTCTGCTGCAGCCCGCCATCACGAGATTCTGCCACAACCCGCGTCTTGGATGGATTGACTTGACAAGAAGAGTAACGGAAAATCAAGTTCATGATAAAGGAGCAACGCAATTATTACTCACTGAACCTTTTGCCCGGCGTTTGTGGGAGGTAAAGGCTAGCATACTCCATCACGCGCTTCTGGTCAAACCACCACGATTTGACCACACGCGAGCTCGGACTCGTGGATTGGAATATTGAATCAAGTCGACATCAATACGCAAATATCCCGGCAAACAATATTGCCTGTTTACACCATGGACTCACTACATTCTTCACCCCAGAAACGCCTCTCGGCCGAACCCACGCTTCCCGTCATGAAGTCCACATCTACTACATCTCTGGCTGGTAGCAAACGTTCAGCGCCATCTCTACTTCCACCTTTCGAGCCTCTATCTTCTTCACCGGGACTCCCTCGACCCAGTAAACGCCAGAACACAGCTCCCGGCTCTGGATCCAGCAACGGACGCTCTCGAGTACACCTCAAGTATCCAACTCCCGTACCAACCTCCAGCACTGGCATCCTTTCAAGTTCCCCGCCTGGACGAACTGGTGTGGCTCCCGAGCGTGCCCCGCTCTCTGCCGTCCCCACGGTTGAACTATCCGAGAATGGTGAGAGTCTGCTCATGGGTCGATCCTCCAACTCGTCCCACTTTCAGTTGTCAGCGAACCGCTTGATTTCCCGCATCCATGTCAAGGCCCGTTATATTGCTGCTTCCAACCCTCTTGAGCCCAACAAGATTGAGATTTTTTGCAATGGCTGGAACGGTCTCAAACTTCACTGCCAGGGTCGCACTTGGGAATTGTTCAAGGGCGACAGCTTTACCAGCGAGACGGAGAACTCGCAGATAATGGTTGATGTGCAGGATGCTCGTGTCCTAATCCAGTGGCCCAAGCGGGGTGCTGACCTTTCCGATTCCAGCTGGGATGATTCACCCCGACCACAGATTCGAGGTAATGCTCTGCAGATGTCTCCCATTCGGCGTGCCGCCCGCATTGCCTCTCCCGAGAGCCCGACTCCTGTCGGCAACAGCTCTCGCCGTCTTCAGGCCCTGATCCCTGGACGTGACATCCAGATTTATGAGGATAGTGGTGAACCTGAACTACCCGAGCACAAGCCCGAGGTCATGGATGTTAACTCCACCATTCGCATTGGGGCTGCGACTAGCTTCACCAGTGAAGAGGAGGAGCATAATCCCGACGAGGAAAACGACCCTGTTGTTCATGCTCTTGGACCCTTCGGCGCCGACATCTCAGGCAGGATGGCTTCGATAACGACGAAGTCACCCAAGGTTTTTAAGGGAACCAAGCGTCCTTCTTTGCATAGCGCCATGGCGAGCGACCTCTTTGCTCCTCGCAACATCCCTTCTGCTCCTCAGTCTCCCAAGAAGCAGCCTCAGCCTGAACCAGTCTCCAGAGCTGAATCACCCCTCTCATCGCCTCCCCGATTCGACTCGCCCTCACCTGCTCCTGAACCACCCAAGAAGTCTTACTCCAGCGATCCTGCCATTGCCAACCACGTTGTCAACCAGCTCGCCTTTTCTCGTCTACAGTCGACCCCTCTATCGGCCATCATGCAGAACTTGCCTGCCGAGGAGAAGAAGGGTCTCCTTAAGTTGGAACTGCGAGATATCATTGAGACCACCCCATGCATCGGTATCATTACCCGTCAGGGCAAGGACGCTGCCGGCAAAGCTTTGGAAAGCGAGTACTATTACATGCCCGAGAATGACGAAGATGAGTCTCGACGGGCTGCTGTTGTGGATGGGCTCCGAAAGCCCAGCCTACGAGCTTGCCGAAAGCAGCACAAGGTAAGATTGTATGGTCCAAGGGTATATGTATCGGGGATATTAACAAGATTGATAGCAATATTTCTGGAAGCGACCCCGTACTCCTTGATCTGATTATTGACCACCGTACATATCAATCATTCCGTGGTCGATGCATGTCATGCATCATACACGATACCACCACATGCACCAAACCAAAAGCTTTCATGAGTCAGCGGGCGGGATTTTGTTTTGCTTTATACCCATTTTTGTAGTTTTTTCCCGGCCTTTCTTATTCTTGTCGATTTTCTTGTGGTGAGCGCTTTTGGTTCAGGGGAATTCTCACTATTTGTGCGACCTGCATAGCCTAGGCGTCTTGTCTTTTTTTTTTCTTGATGCTTTCTCTTCTTCTTTTTACCCTTCTCTAGAGGTGAACGCTTGAGAAGCGGCCTGAGTTGTGTTTCTTTTAGGCATGTCGTGGATGCATGAGGATATGAAAGATGGGAGTCTATCGGTTTAGCATGACATTGGAGGACGGTACTGATGATATCGGTTGGGCTGATGTTATGTCGATTATATGACATGTGTAGGAGTTTTAAAGGAAAAGAAATCTCAGCTGTTAACAAATAATGAATTTGTGTCAATGGCAGTGAAAGTGATCTCGGATGTGTTACGTGGATCGTCACCCATTGACGTATCAGACATGATCGTCACTTGTCGACGGTAATCTGCCCATGTCTCACAATGATAATATCAACATGTGATTAGACCGCATCACATCTCTCTTTGACATGACAAACATACCACTCGTTGTTTACACATTCAGCAGTTACACAAACATAAAACACAAAATCACAAGATCTTCCATAGTTAACACTGTCATGATACATCTGTATGGCATCTTAGCTATGATATCACACCCATAGTCCTTCCCTTTTCACAAGAACCGACGATCCTGTTGATCACCCCTCCACCATAAGCTCTAAAAAGCTTCAGAGCTTTAAACGAGAGAGAAGAAAAAAAAAGGGTAAACAGGGGCCTGTTTAAAGAAAAACGCCTCTTACATTACTTTTCCTTTCCCCCCGCAGTCTAAATGTGGCAATCGTAAAAGGGAAAAGAAGTAAAGGAAAGAGGAGAGGGAGGGGGTGGGCTGATGGTGATGTTACTGTAGCTTCAGCTATTAAATGTACTGGGTGGATGGGGAAGGGAATGGATTGAGGTTGACGTTGTGAAAGAAAGAAGGAAGGGAGGGATATAAAGAGAAACACCTTTCCATCTCCCTTTAACTTCCGAACCACTTCATCTCTCTCAAACATCCCCCATCCTACAGCATCACCATACATCAATCATGTCTGAACAACTTCCTATCCGTACAAACCAAGAATCCCCTCCTTCATCACAGGGTAACCTCACCCCCCCTCCTCTACATGTTTTCTTTTTTTATCACGTACATCTAACTTGAACAGAATCCCCAACTTCTCAATCTACCCAAGCTGGCGCCGACCGAGCCATGCGTCATACCAATAGCTGGACACCTTCGATGCCGCGCCGTCAAAGTTGGAGTCCTCAAGACCAGAAACATGATTTACACATGGCCAAGATTGAGGATGTGAATACTGGGCCTGGATTCTCCGAGCGGTAATCGTTCATGGCCCTGATGAATAGAGAGAAAACTGGAAAATGGGCGCGTTTAACGATAAGATTCAAGGGAGAGGAAAAGATTGAACATTCAAGCAAAGGTTGTCAATTCATAAAACTGCAGAGGTATCTCTACCTACTCCCAGGCTCCGTGTTATGGTTGTATGTCCAAACAGTTGACCTTGAAACGATCAACAAAAACAGTAATAAAACAAAACCATGCGCCTCCTGGGATATATATGCAAGCAATCTCAATGAAAAGTCCCGTCATAAGCATAACCATCATACATGCTTCTCAATGTTCCGTATACCATGTTATAAATGCAAGTGTAAATGGCAAAGTAAGATGTAAGAAGAAATTCAAAAGGAAATCATCAAAGAAAACAACAAAGATGTCAACATCTTGTCAGAGACGCCTGGTCCTTGATCCCTCTGGGTTTACCCCTTTGGTACTGAAATATTCCGCAACCACTGCTGTTGCGTACGCTGTTCCTGCAACGCCAGCAGTTCCAATTGCAAGCTTTCGGCCCAGTCTGCGCTTCCTGCGTTGCTTGGCTGGTATTTGTGCACCCATCAAATCTTCGTGTGGCCTCGGCTCAGTTGGTGGTACTGGCTTGGTTATTGCCTCGGACACGGCATTGTAGTTGACGAACCCAGTAGGGCTTGCAAAATTACCAACGGCGGATCGTCCCATCAAATCAACAGGGTTGATCCGCGTTGGGCTTGTGTGTAAATCTCCAGTGACACGCGCTGCTTCATCAGATGCTTGTCGGACCTTACGGAATACAAGCACTTCACCGTTACCCGCAACGATTTCATAGCCTTGTGCGTCTAGTGCGTTGAAATATGGCAAAAACTTGGCAGGATTCGAAAGCTGCAGGAGAGCATCCGACAATGTGATTGTCGAGCTCTCATCGTGCACAGACGAGGCTGCCTCGGCAACACTCATCGACTGGGATGCCGAGTCGTAGGCAAGAATCCTGTAAGATGTCGGGTTGGGTGACTGTCTGGACCGATAATGCTTCGCCATTGCCGGCACCGTTGCTCTTCCGCATTCGTCTGCATAACTTGTTTCGAGTCCCACTGGCTCACGGGAGTACAGATCCGTCCACTGCACGCCTTCACGGTCAAGAGCCGGCTGGGGTCGTTGCTCAACTGGCGATCGGTTCTCAATTGGAAAACTCTCGTCCATCGAGATCAGCTCAGGGCCGTCACTCGCAATATCCTCCCTACTCTTTTCCTGCTCGATAGTCAACTCTGGCTGGGCCTCGCACGCCTTGTCCGGTTGGCTTAGATCCTGGGCCCTGCGCAAAGTGGCAGCTCGGATTTCCTCAGCATTGAGGTATCCGACTGCATCATCCTCAGTGTTGCTGAGATTTGGAGAGAACCTGCTGGGTGTACGATGATAAGCAAATGATGGTCCATCCGTGGTATCTTGGGAACATGCCTTGGAATCGAACTCTTCGAGACTACGGGCCACCTCATCCGGCGGAAGAGCTACCTTGCCCTCCGGCTCGTTGTGGTTGACTGCCGTGTACTTGAAGAGATCCTGATAAATCTTGGTGACCTCCTCCGGGTGGGCAGGATAGGCCTGGGCTTGAGACACAAAGTCGGTAGGCTGGTAGTTGCCGAGGTCCGTGTAATCCTTGGTCAGTTCTTCAGTGTGCCTGTATTGAGACGGATCAATCTCTTCGTAGCTATCAATCGGGTACTTAGAAAGATCCTTGTACTGCTTGGAAACCTGCTCTGGGTGAACGCGCTCACTACTAGGTCCATTGTTCTCGAATGCCAAGTATCCGGGTAAGTCAGCGTACTGCTTTGAAGCCTCCTCTGAGTGAATCTGAAGCTTGGCATCACCGCTCCTGACCAAATTTCGCGCAGAATAAAGAGAAGCATCTCCATATCGCTTGGACTTTTCCTCGCAAGTTGGCAGACGCAGACCATCAGGCTCATTCCACATCACAGGCCCGTAAAGATGAAGATCCTCGTACTTCTTAGAAAGTTCCTCTGCAGTGAGTTTTCGAAGGCCATCGGGCTCATTCCATCGGACAGCACCATACAAGTGCAAATCCTTATATTTGCTGAGAAAATCTTCAATGGGGGCGTCCACCTTGGGAGCCAATGGCTTGCCTCGCATTGTGCGGTCATTCTGTGACGCAGCGTGAGCATCAATTGTGGCTCTACTGGCCTCAAATGGGCCGCTGTAGGCATCCAGATCATCGTACTCCTTAGATTTCTCCTCTGGAGTCAAGTGGCGGAGACCATTAGGCTCACTCCAGACGATAGGACCATATGAGCTCAAGTCACTGTAGTGCTTGGAGAGCTCCTCGGCAGTAAGCTCGCGAAGACCGTTGGGCTCGTTCCAGCGCACGGCACTGTAGTGGCTAAGATCATCATAGTTTTTGGATAATTCCTCGTCGGTGCGAGCACGCAAGCCGTCCGGCTCACTCCAAAACACAGCTTTGTATTGGTCAAGATCATTATAGAGCTTGGACTGTTCCTCGAGCGTCATTGCTTGCTGGGTGAATGGGCTATCAAAGCGTGCCGCAGAGTACTTGTCAAGATCTTCGTACTTTTTGGAGTCCTCTTCGGGGGTAAGCTCAGGGAGGCCATCGGGTTCGTTGTGTTGCACGGGGCCGTTGTACTTGTCGAGATCCTCGTACTCAGGACCTTCATCTCTGGCAGGTCTTTCGTCAACGACAGGTTCGTATTCCTTCAAGTCATCGTATTTGACACTTTCAGGGGATTCTTGAACATTTGTGTCCTTGACAGGACCATACTTGTCCAGGTCCTTGTACCCTGGTGCTGAGTCGCCCTCAGCAGCCGTGAAATGGAAATTCGAGCGTTCGAAACGATCAGCTTGCGAACCCCTCGAGACACGACGGTTGGTGATAGGGTCGATGTATGAACCGTTGTCTCCTTTTGTTGTGGCATGTAGCACGTCAGCGGGTGTTACAGTCGTGGGGCTGGACTTGGCGCCTTCAGGGTTGCGAATTTTGTCAATGTTAGACTTCTTCTTATGGTCTCGGATCAAATGGTGTACGGCGTTACGCTCTACGGCCTTGATCTTCTCGCCGGGTCTAACACCGGTGAGATCATCCGACCAAGACTTCATCTTATCGATGTTGACGAACTTGGGTGTCTCATTTGAGCGGCCTAGGCCAGCCAGCGTCTTCTTAAGAGAGGCTTTGGGGTTGTTTTCCCACGAGATGCCACGGCTTATCGATTCCATGCATCGATAGCGGATCACGCGGCGCCTAGGACTATCATGCGATGAACTCCCATAGGGCGAACCAAATGAGTAATTTCGAGTTTGGTGACTACATGATTGAAGAAATGCGGCTGATGCAAGAACAGTACGGGTGGGAATGACCCTCGCATGTGGAGGAGCGAGGGAGACCGTTGACAACATGATGGAGATTGTGTATGAAGAGGTCTGTTGTAGTGACATTAGTATCGAGAACACCATGTTCCATTCGCAAATATACAGCATCCAGGTTCAACTTGAGGTATGAGACATGCGACTCAGTAGGACTTACGAAAACAATAGAGCAAGCAACCGAGCCCAAGACACTCGGAGCTGCGCCAGATTCTTGAACTTGAAAAAGCAGCTAGATCACGGTTGCGAGTGGGTGAGAATTGTCGCTCGTCAAAAATTCAAGTACAGCGACTAACAAGAGCTCGACTTATACCGCAGTGTGAGTTGAGACGAAGAATAGAGACAAGCAAAGGGGAGAGGAGATAATAAAACAGGAGCAAGGAGAGATAAATAAGAACAAGATCAAAAACAGAAAATGAGGGGAACAACACCAGTTTCAAGGATAAAGGGAAGCGGGACAAGGCAGACGATCCCCAGGATTCATTCTATTAGTTCGTGGTCGGGAAAGCCTGAGGTTCAAGACGATGAGCCAAGTACTGTACCAACCAAGTGGGGTCTCCTTCAAACTTTGGGGGGGAAGGAGCCTCGGTGGGGCACTCTGGGGGTGCCTTCCTTCATACATCGACGGAGAGCACAGTACCTGCTACGAAC
>JABGLY010000207.1:0-75275 GCA_013623525.1 Fusarium dimerum | reverse complement strand
CGCTTATATCGTCCCCATTCTCGGCCGGTAGATTAACAGTTACTGTTATCCAGTCTTATACCAAAGATGGAGAAGCTGAAAATCCCAAGAAGCCTGGACTTGTGTCGCCCCGCCAGTCAGTGAAGTTTGATAGAAGATTCCATCACGGCTTTTTTTTTTCTCTCCCCTTGTCTGCACCATGGCCTGGGCTGGCGCTGGCCCCCCCTTCCCCCCTCATAAATCCGATCAAAGCCGCTTCGACCAATTTTTATTAATTTTACGGGAGAGGCTCAGTCTAAAGATGGGTCAACAGTGAAATAAGTGAATGATCTAAACCAAACATGGTCAAGAATGGATTTCTCTACATCGGCAATTGCTGGCTTTTCAAAGCTCCAGATTTTCTTCGTTTTTTTTCTTCTTCTTTTTGTTTACTTCCACCTCTTGGCTCTTTATTCACATTTTCATATCTCCCCCCCACTCTTGAAGCTGTTCCCTCTCATACTCTTACAACTTCTCTTACACATCAATCTGCTCATTGGCAAGACTAGACTAATAAAAAACCCCATCAAACAGAGTGGGACGCATCAGACTGCCCACGACGCCGTAGGAATTCAACATATCCTATCGGTCTGCCTCGGGCTAAGCCGACCAGATCCTGGACACCGCCGTACACGAGGCCAAACAACAGTCCGTATTTGGCGGTCCGGGCGGCCGTTGTCAAAGACAAGCGATCTAGAAACACAGGGCCGAGAATCGGCGCTTGTTAGCCTTGATCCACCATGCATCTCTGTTTCTTCTTTGACTTTGTGTCTTTGCTGCAAATATTTACCCGTCGCTTTCCATGTGCTCCACGGAACAGGCATGCCATGTTTTGCACCTGACGGCTTCGCTTCGAGCACAGGTACAGACCCCCAGGACGCCCGGATGGGGAAGTCTGTATGTTTTGACACAACCAGCCTCTCGCACGGATGCCCGTAGGTTCCGACAAATTGAAAGTAATGCACGACGTCTGATTTGCAGAACCAAATTTGGACCCAGGTGAAGTCATGCCAAGTCACTTCAAGCAACGGAATAGGAGAAAGGGTACAACTTACGCCATAATGAAAATGCACCCGCCACTGTCAGCGTAGCTATTGTCGTGGAAAACATGTCACTCGCTCCACGGTACCTATCCACCGTACTCTCAAGCGATAGAGCCATCAAACTCCAAAACCCCGTCTTGAGTCCCATCCGGAACCCTTCACGGATCCCACCCTGCATCGCATGGTAGTTCTTGCTTTTGTGGTAGAAGTACCACCCTGTGGTGGTATCAGGCATTTTGTGTGCATGTTCTGCCCGGAACCGTAGTTGCGCCATCTGTCCGCCTTGCGTAGCACCTAATGAGAAGCCGACCAGTGCCGATGACGCGGTTCCTAGAAGGAGTCGTGTTGGTGTTGCGATGGATAGGCGAGGGTAGGTTTCTTGGGGGAACGCTTGGGGTGGGATATCGGGTGGTGTGGTTGTTGGCGGTGATGGTTCTGTGTAGGCCCGACCGACGGGGGAAGATGTAAGAGGAGCGACCATGATATTCGTCTAGGAGTAGCTGGAACTTCAGTTGTCGGGGATCACTCTCGTGTTATCGTAATAGGTGGTGTAGAAGTCGGAGGTCGATCTCGAGACTTTTCTCTGTCTATGGTGGGGATCAGATTTATGTGATCCCTTTTCGAAGGTGGCTCACAGTGGCGGGCACGAGGGTTGTCAATCCTGATGGTATCGCAAGGTCGTATCTGAGTTATAGGCGTCTAGTAAAGTATCTGAGTAAGGTTATAGAGAGTGTTGTTCGAGCTGCGCGAGCTCATGAGTTGTCATGCGAGGCGCAAATTGGGTCATGACCCAGCTGCGAAGAATGCAGTTTTGACAGTAATTAAATACATATACACTGTATCTTAACACTGTACTCATATCAACCTCAAATGTTTGAATTGAGGAGAATGAACAGCAATGAATAAAGAGATTATGACATTTGGATCTCTTAAGGGTGTATGTTAGTTGCATAGCCTCATGGACTGCTACTTAACTTGCGGAAGTTGTTCTCATTATACATTGATATATACTCTTACTCTTCACGCTTGACGTTTGACGCTTGTGAGTTTCTGAAGAATGGGACAAACCTGTTGTCTTACCGGGCCCAATGAAATGATATAAAACAGTAAAAAAGCTTGACTCAAATGATACAGTATCATAATGCTTCATTTTTGTCTTGACCATCTACCATCGCTCACTTTACGCGAACCCACGTGATCTCGCGACCCCGATTCACGCCTATCTTCTATCTCCATCAAGCAGCAGCTTTAGTCTTGACGTAGCCATCTCATCCTTGCTCAACCTCATCATGGTATGTATCAACACCTACTCAGTCAATTTCAGAGACTGACTCTACACCCAGGCCACCGTTGACGACGCCCACATCTCCGTGCGCTTCAAGCACGGCGTGCACACAATCTACCTCTTCGTCGACGCCCTCGCGCCCTTCTCCGAGGCACAGGCCACACTCCTCGAGGTTCTCCAAGAACGCTACCCAGATGGCCTCACCACGGCCATTGCCCCTCCCAAGAAGACGCTTGTGACACAAGAATCTCAGCTCGCCTTCGGTGTGCTTAATAACCCAAATGATGCGTCAAAAGGCTGGAAGAAGCTCAACGTAGGGGACGGGACCAGCACGCCTACCAAGTTGGGGCTGAAGAATAATAGTCTGGTTGCGTTTGCGGTGGTGGATGAGGATGGGGATGCCGAATTTGAGGTTGAGTGGCCAGTGGAGGATGAAGAGATGTATGAGTAGATGAGTTAGACGGCCAGCGAAATGATACCAATCTACAGGACTACAAGGATGATGACTTGGGTAAACGGATATGCTATCCACAGCTGAAAGAGGGTCATCTCTGGTGGTCAGGTACGGTCTTACATGGCCACACTATGACAGCAGGACTAATAAGCCGCAGATGACTACATATACGGTGCCGAAAGTCTACTTCCGATCTTCAATTCTACTGGATACATGTATTGTGCAGGGTGTGGACAGTCTCGAACCCCATACCAACCATCAGAACCAAAGTCCTTTATTTTAACAAGTCGTCGAACGCCACCCAATAACAGACTCCTTGCGAATGAATACCACGGAATGCTCACCCTTGCCAATCACGCGAACAGGCAATATCCGCTCGGCCCAAATGCCGCTTTGCAATGCACCATGGACGGCGCTGATAGAACAACAGTGTTACTTGCATCACCGATAGCCCCCGGCATTCGGTCTATTGCCCCCTGATGCATCGCGTGGATGTGCCTAGCGTAATCGATCCATCTCACATGTGGGAAATCCGGCTGATACTCCTCCATCAATCTCTCCAACTCGGCTCGTCCTGGTATACCCTCTGCTGTCGCCCACTGTGATGCTTGTCAACTTTCATTTCTCTGAGCAAGACCTGTTTCTCGGAATACATACAGCTGCCGTTAGACAGGGCGGAATGAAGCTACCGCCCATGGGGCGATACTGTGATGACTCTCGTGCCAACTGAATGACACCAGCAATCAACATCTGCGACTCTCGAAGAAGAACCGGATTGTTTGGCTCTATTGTACGAAGAATATGATTCAGTCCGGCCGCGACGGTAAGCAACACGCCAGAAGCAACCCGGAACTTGTGAGAGTGTAGGGTTTTGGGAGATCCAGCTTGTTCGCTTAGATATTGACGCAACCGAGGTACGTCGGTCTTCATTTCTTGATACAGCGTGTTGATCTCTGCAACATAATTACCCGGGGTGCGGAGGAAGTACGGCGTCCTTATGAATTTGTGGATTTGCAAGCTTGGGACATGGAAGTCATCCATCAGTGATGGTTTGCGAATGGGTGAGTGGGATTTGATGAGGTTGTACCAGTGGTCGAGCTCAATGGCTGGGTTTATAGCTGCCTTGAGTACCTACGCAGTGGTCAATGACCTTCACTTTGTCGTAGGAAAGAAGAGGTGCTTACCAGTGGTGCACTTAGTGTCTCCAACACGCTCAACCCAAAGGGATCACCCCAACTTTGAAGATCAGCACAGCCTGCCAAGAGGGCAATGATTTCACCATGGTTCTTGACGTGGTCATTCGACTGTCCTATCCAGCTCTGCAGTCACGTATGAGTCACTAATTTTGGCTATCATACAAAGGTCATGTCATGGATGAAGGGGAGGGGGGGCTCGTCTTACTTGACATATCATGACAAGGTGGATTGCGCATAATGTCTCTGCCGTCAAACGACTATCCCAGTGACCTAGACGTAGTCGCAACTCCTTCAGCGCGGAGATGTAATCAACCAGAGCGTCCGTCGGTACTTGCTGAGTATGGTGATATGGAAAAGCGCTGACGAGGGCTCTCACTGACGCATCAAGAACAGCGCAATGTCCAAGACGTCTGGGTATGTGTTGAAACAAGTCACCATAACAACGTAGACTATACCTCAAATCTGTTATTTCCAGGGCCGAAACAAACATGTTCGCCGTTCTGCTCATCATGTTTTGGGGAGTAAGAAGGATAATTGCATCAAAGTCTATGTTGCGTAACTCAAAGTGAGGCTTGTCGCAAGGGACAACTGCTGAGCTCGAGGTCGAGTCCTGGAAACTGATGGGTTTGAAGGTATATCGTTGCATACCAGCGCCGGTGCAGACGGCACCCAGCCTTTCACATCTTGAACAAGATGGCTTTTTCTGATCACACTGATAAAAATCGGTCAAATATACTGTCATAGCTCAGCGTCAGGCTTGACTTATACCGACCTTTTTCTTTTGCTTGGTACATCCTACACATCCTTTACCAGAAGGAACGCCAGGCATGACTGGATCGAAGGGGCAGAGAGTTAAGATGCGATATATTAATGAACTGAGGTGCAATTGAAGGTAATGGCGTAGTACTAGAGCTTGAATTGTATTGTTCTATTTGCTTTATACTCGGGAAAACATACAAGATATATATACTCATGAATCATATCCGAAACTCGTAGGGCTGGAGTCAAGTCAGTCCATCTATAGTTTCCATCGTCCAATAAACTTCTTCTCCTGATACGCACCTGGATAATCGCAGGGAACGTTTGGAGAGTCCTCAAAAGCCGACCACATCAATTCAGCAAGACAGGCCTCTGAGCGCAGCATACGTCCACATCGGGAAAGTTGTGGAGATGTCCCTGATCCACCGAGTCATAAGTGCCCCTCCACGAGGGAGTCCTTGGATCCCAGCACGACGCTCCAATCCGGGGCTCTCTATGAAGTTCTGTTCCCCGCTAAAACTGCCGCTACAGTGACTCTTCCGTTGGAGCTTCAGTGAGGTGTCATGGAAGGTCAGACTTGCCTGCACCTCATATGGGGACAGATGCCTGTAAGACTGGACAGTTTCAGCCAATCAGGCGCATCCAATCGAACTGAAGCGAAAGCGAAAACCGTGTTGGGCTAGATGGTCAGCAGTTAAAATCACTTAACTGGTCCCCTACTGTGAATCCCCTGTCCCTACACGGGCAGAGCGACATGTTCGCTGACACGTGCTTTCTTACCTGCAGTCGCGGGCCTTGAATTCCAACCCTTTTTACCCCCTATCTCAGCTACCAACCTTACGACAATCTCACGCCTTCGCAACCAACACCTCCCCCAGCGTCCGTTGCCAAACACCGTTGCCACGCGGAAAGCACATGAGGTCGGATACATGTCCCTCGTGGCTTTCCTCCGCCATGGCTTACGCCTGCTGGTGCCGCTCGCTGTAGCCTGCACGATTTACCTCTACCTCTTCCCCATCTTTCAGGGGTGCGCATTTCCTGTCCCGTCCAGAGACCCGGCTGAGGCATTCGAGTCTACAAAAAAGCTACACTGGCCGTACTCGAGCTC
Source organism: Fusarium dimerum (assembly GCA_013623525.1). Taxonomy (NCBI): domain Eukaryota; kingdom Fungi; phylum Ascomycota; class Sordariomycetes; order Hypocreales; family Nectriaceae; genus Fusarium; species Fusarium dimerum. The sequence continues at coordinate 69,412 of JABGLY010000207.1, read as the reverse complement.
CGTCGCCCGTTCTGAACGACCAAAGATCGCCCCTTTTCGACTTCTTGCCCTCGGCGATCCTCAGTTGGAGGGTGATACCTCCATCCCAACGAATTACCTGGGAACATTCCCCCACCTGAAAAAGATATACAGACATGTTACCTTTCAGTCCAAACACTGGTCATTCAAGGAGCGAGTAAAGAGGACGTGCCACGACTGGATCGAGTTTGTTTTTGAGGACATTCCATGGTTCATCGAGTCGATGCGCAAGCGGTTCGACCTGTGGGGAAACGACTTTTACCTGGCGCATATCTACCGTACAGTGCACTGGTGGTCAAGACCAACACATGTGACTGTCCTGGGGGATCTTGTCGGTAGCCAATGGATTGATGACGTCGAGTTTGAGAAGCGTGGCCGACGTTTTTGGAACAGGAGTTTCCGTGGAGGAGAGCGAGTCCCTGATGACGTAGCACAATACCCCAACGCCGACAACATTGTTATCGCCGGATATCTGAACGGTAGTGCAGAGGAAGATGTCTGGAAGAGACGCATTATCAATGTTGCCGGAAACCACGATATTGGATATGCTGGAGATTTGAACGAGGAGCGATTGGAACGATTCGAGCGGGTGTTTGGAAAGGCCCAGTACGACCTACGTTTCGAACTCCCCATCGAAAACTCGGAGAACTTGTCGCCGGGACGCCTTCAACCCGAGCTGAGAATCGTTGTCGTGAACGACATGAATCTCGACACCCCTGCTCGATCTGGCCCTCTGCAGGACTCGACCTACAGCTTCATCAATAATGTGATTGGATCAGCCAACGCGGTCGAGTACAAGGGCCACTTCACCCTCATCCTCACGCATATACCCCTCTACAAACCAGCTGGCATCTGCGTGGACGCCCCCATGTTCGCCTTCCACACGGATGCGGACGGTGGTGGTCTCAAAGAGCAGAATCAGCTGAGCGCCGATGCCAGCAAGGGATTCCTCGAGGGCATCTACGGCATGAGCGCAAAGTCTACCGCTCCTGGAGGTGGGCTCGGCCGCCCTGGACTGATGCTCAACGGCCACGACCACGCAGGCTGTGATACGTACCACTACATCAACCAGACCAACGGCACAGACCCGTCAGAGCGTCACTGGCAGGTAGTCGGCTGGCCAGAGGCTTTAGAGCAGAAGATCCCCGGAAGCGAGGGCATCCCAGGACGTCGCGAGATCACCGTCCGCAGCATGATGGGTGACTTTGGCGGCAACGCCGGCCTGCTGAGCATGTGGTTTGACGAGGATACATGGGAGTGGAAGTTCGAGTACGCCACGTGCCCACTTGGTCGCCAGCATCTATGGTGGGCCATACACATTACCGATTTCATCATCCTGTTGTGGATTGGTCTATACGGCGTGCTCACCTTCCTTGTATCCAAGGGTATTGACGTTGACGCCAAGTTCAACGCTGGTGTCTCGCGATTTCGAGATTGGATATCACGAAAGCGAGCCGGAGCCAAGCGAGAAGAAGTCAGGAAATCGTAATAAAGAGAAAGTAAAAAAAGATGTATAATACTAATAATATAAACGCGCATAATCTAGTTGTAAATTAGAGTATATTGCATAGCTTTGTTTCGTTAGGAGATATCGCCTATATCCCGAACCCGTGTGTTGTCCTCGCAACATTGACCACATCAGATACCTTATACATGGTCTCTTCTTTTTTCTCTCTAACATTTCGAAAGCGCAGCAATGTTCTGTCGTACAAGAACCGTTTAACGGAGTGGTTTTCGGAGCGATCACACAGATTAGGCATTTGGTTTACCCAGGTTTGTTTACCGACAAGCGAAGCCTGGATGTTGTGAAAATGGAACGGGGGGCGTATACATACGATGAGGCGTTGTGCGAGGAGTCGAATGCGTATTAATTTTGCGTCGTCAACTCACGAACCTCGTGTCTCCAGAGTAAACTTTAAAAGAGATAGGAAGTATATATATAATATAAACCACATCCTACTTCAAATCACATCTCCACGAACCCAACAGTACAAAAATCCCAAAATGACTACCATTTATCGTCTCGTTCTCCTGCTCATGTACCTCCCCTCCATCATCGCCCTACCCAACCACGCTGACATCGAGACAACCGCTGTACCGAATCTGCCAACCGTTGCCACCGCAATCACTTCCATTACGTCAACGGATTACCGAACCATGCCACCGGGGACATACACCGAGACCCTCCCTGGAGGAACCGTCCGGATCGTGGTCGTCGCGGCGCCGACTCCGAAAGCATGTCCTGCCGAGTGTGTATGCACAAACATCAAGGATAAGAATAGCGAGGAGTAAGTCGTTGAGAAAGATGTCGGTGTCGGGCGACTGTATGTTAACTGCTGGTTAGGTATGTTCAGTGCATCACGAATCCAAACTGTCGCTCGTGTTGGACTGGAGGACCGTAAGTTTGGGCAATCAATCGCGACATGAGACGGTAACGGGGGCGTGAGAAGATGTCTTGGATTGAAACAAGAAATGAATCAGAATTAACATAAAAAAAAGTAGTCGCTGTTGCGCGCGCGTGGATGGTTGTTCATAGACAGGAAATGAACCTCTTCATCCCTGTCTGATGCCTTCCTATGTGATATCCTTATCCATGTCTCTCCTATAAATCAATCGCTGCGATGGGTTATTATTCCACTTCCAGCCCATCTGTCCTGGGACATATTCCCATTGACCCTCGAGTACTCTGAAAATGTCGTCCTCGTCAAGTTGTCTTGGATATATTAAGTAACAAAGTGTATCGATGGCGGCGCCGCAGGGATTAGAACCATGTGGGTTGATGCGACATTGGCAAATTTCTTTTTCTCGGCATTCGAAGTCGACACGTCCGATCATCCACCGATGTCGCAAGCCGTCCAAAGTTGATGATTTGGGTGTTTTGTTTAACAGCAGTCAACACAGTCGAGACAGCATTCACAGGTCTCTCCGCACAGCCAACAACACTGTTTTGGTCAATTAGCAGCTTGTACATAGTCATCAAGACAAAATAAACTTACACAGAGGGTGGCCAAACATCCGTAGAGACATCCGTGGCTCTTCTCTTCTTGAGGGGGAGGGGCCTGCTGGTATTGCATCTGGAATTGTTAGGAACTGAACCGAATATTGTAATGTTGGGCCATGACCTACAGGCTGAGGAGGAGGGTAGCCTTGCTGAGGATAGCCCTGGGGAGGAGGGTAACCCTGAGGGGGATAACCGCCCTGCTGAGGGTAGTAACTAAACCAGAGTGAGCATGAGTTCGTAGATTGTCGTCTATGAATGACTTACCCTTGGTTGGGATCGTAAGGAGCAGACATTGTGATGTGTATGGGGATGTAAGTATAAGGGTTGTTGCGGAAGATGGGAATCGAGAAATGGGCCTTCAAATAAATTTGACGGCCAGAGAGGGAGGGGACAAGTTAAATAGCAACAGTCGCGGCAGTGCTTTGAGTGGCCTAGAAAAGAAACAAGGAGAAATGTATGGGAAAAAGCAAGGGAATAAAGATGGGATGGGAAGTTCCTTGTCGGTGTGGTCCGTTTGGTCCAAGCCCAGGCAAAGAAGGCTCAGGGATCTATCTATTCTGAGCCTACTCTACTTTACCAATCTGCTTCAGTATGTTAGCCGGTCTTGGGGTCAGTGAGTCTGTTCAGCAAGGCACTGATGACCAGCGAGTGTGTGTGCGCGTGTTCTGGTGAATTGGCTTGGCTCAGTACTCAGTTGACCTTGGCGCAATGAGGGCCGACCCGTTATAGGGGAAGCCGATTTAACCGCTGTCTTGGCGAAAGAAAAAAGTTTGTAGTGGACGTTGTGCCGTGGATGGGGATTAAATTAGAATGGACCACCACTAGAATGTTAGAGCGTTAAAAGCAAAGAGAGGATTGGACGTTTCGTATTTTTTTTTCTCTCTCGATCTGAAGCGTCCTAGCTCCGCCTTGCACATTCCCAGCCACAACAGTTTGGTCATGATGAGTGAACAGAATCGTTGTGTCCTTAGGTAGGTGAGGAATACAGAGTTGTCGCTTGTCAGGCGTCCCAGATGAGCCATACTGCCACAGGCCCAGAAGAGTAGGGGGCTGATTGCGCGTACAGCAATGGTCTGGGGCTGTGCAACCTTGTCCTGCATAAAGGGTTTGTCTTGGCAAATTTCTCGTTGATTCTCCTTCAGTGGATTTGTCCTGGTCAAAGAGCGCATAGGATCTTGGCACGAGGTGCTTTGCTTGGTTGGATGAAATTATTCGACGGTGATACCGGATCAAATCAGCACAGCACATGTAACCCATTATTGACGAAGGTGGTGACTGATTTATTGTCCACCTCCTTCCGTCCTTATCATGACCACTCTCCCCTCGTCCCCATGTTGTCCGTATACCCATCTCTTTGCTCGCTTGCTCTTGCCCCGTCTGCCATGACAGGTAATGTTTTGACATGCCGGCGGCTTCGGAAGGCCCATCCCCTAGTTTGGGCCCCTAATCCCTTACCTCCTCCCCTGGATACCTACTCTAGGATCCACCAGACTCTCGGCATCTCAACCGAACAGGAAGTCGTGACGGTGAATCCGTTGATCTGACTCTTTTATTTTTTTCGAGCTGACTTAGCCCTCAGGCGTCTCATCTCATTGACTAAAACTTGAACCTATCAACTTCAACTTCGACGCCGCTCCCGCCTCGATTGGAATGATTCAACGTGTTTGTCCCTGGCATTTCTTGGCTTCCCAGCATATTTCTTTTACAACGTCTCACAGGTCTTCATCCGCTATGATGCACTTTCAACAGCCCTAATCCATACAGACTCCCCTAAATTTAGCGACGAATTGATCCAAGCAACCTCTTTCAACCGTCTTTGCGCTTCCTCCCACCTACCAACGCCCGTCATCTGACTCCATCTCTGGGCTAGATCAATGAGTCGCTGCTCATAAATCTGCCAGATCCTCCCTTTGTATTCGTGGACACGGAGACTGTACATGCCGACAAAGACCATCCAGAACCAAAGGCTTCCCCAATCTGCTGGCAAGGGTTGCTCCAGGTTTCTAATAAAGATCGACATTACACGTTGAAACAGCCTCCTGTCGATCAACTCGCCGGCATTCCATAATCCAACTACACTGTGAAGATATAAACCCGAAGCGACGACAATGCTGCACCACGATGCCGTAAGCTCTGTCTTGGGTGTCTTTGGCGTCTTGGACTTTGTGACTTTTGCATCCATTTCATGAACTGATTGAATGTGAGATTCCACAACAATCAACAAGAGTCTTGACGCGGCGCCGTCAATCCAAGCACGGCCAGGATCTCCTTTTGCCTGCTTTGCAGCTGTCGATTGACTCGATGCTGTGAGACATCGCAAACATTGAATCATGGGTAGTCCATCGACATGATGGAATTTGGCTTTGGTAGGAAGCACCCTGAAGAAGAATGGGTACATGACCATTGCACGGAGTCGCGACCCCAAGCTACCGATATCTTGGTCATGCCAGCTATGAATCACTGCTACAAAGTCAGAAAACCTTGCTACTCCTCCTTGACCAACCAATTTACTGAGGGATCCGCTGCTCTTTATCCTACTTCTGAGCCCGTGGACTGCATTATAGGACCTAATCTGTTAGCATGACAAATAACCAGCGAAGGGTAAGCGCACATGATGAAGTATCTGTTTGCGAGTTCTTCATCACACTGAATGGGACCGTCATGAGACTGGTTATTGAGTCCCATCAGAGCAATGAGTCCTTCAAGATGTGAGTCTGCGGCTTGAAAATTTCCAAGAGAACACTGAAAAGTCAGCCATCTAGCTCGTAGAAAATCATATGTAGCAACAACAGCCATACTGAGTGCATATATTCACCTCTGTCAAGCAAAGTGTCGCTATTTGCCGTACAATATTTGAAAATAGCAACGGAGGCTGCGAATTGTAGAGCGACTCATTTAAAAGGCGGATCGATTCGACCTTGTGATAGAGAAAGGTAGGCTCAAAGAATTGCCAATTACCGACGGTCCATGCATAGTGCAAGCCGGCCATGAGAATCGTGCATCGAAGGGATTCTGGACATTGATAGACGCTGGAGAGACTGTTCATGTCAGTCATAGGCTTGCTATTGGAGGTATCATGAACTTACATAGCCCCCTTGTACGGCTCACATTCAGACTGAGACCAGTTATTTGACTGATGAACTAGTACAAATCAACACCCTGACTATTGAATCCATGCTCTACTTACAGTACTGGAGTAACTGGCTTGACTTCAAGGGCAATCTAATACCCAAAGAATCAAATGGGTCAACCAGTGTGGTCAGCGGAGGCTGGACAGACTCCATGACCCATGGTTGCTGTTCCCCCGGAAGTCTTGGAGCTTTGCGGTCTCTCAGCGGTAGACTTGACGTATATTCGCATGCTCTGCCCCCGCATGAGCACCTCTCACTACTCGAAAAATCAGTATCCAGATCCGTTATCGACCATAGTAGGATATATCGTCATCCTGATCCATTGCAGCATACCATGAGGGTTGCTTCCCATCACATCGGACATGCCGCCTCCTACAGGTCAAACATCCCAATCGGCTCCGGTTGTGATACTTCCGTGACCTTTGCACCGTCCCTGAAGCTTGAGCCACCTCCATGGGCGAGTTCGACGGGGATCAATCAGGTGGCCAAAAGGGGATTGAAAAGTGTTGACGGTGGCGATGACAGGAATAGCGTCGATGGCTTGACGCTGGTATGCAGCCCCCAAGTGAACATCCCGATGGGACTAAACCCTTTTGAGAAGAATAGACGAACCTCTGGTGATGGTCATGACAGGACGAAAAACTCCCGGTGTAAGTCATGATTTGATTTCTACTATAAAGACATCACTCAATGCCCTTCAAATCGAGTGCTTCTTACAACTGGAATCATCCCTGTTCATCATCAAACAAATTTCTCCATGCAAAATGTCCAAACCTACCATTGTCCTCGTTCCAGGTGCATGGCACTCTGCCTCAACATGGGACAAACTCGTCGCTATCATGCAAGACAAGCAATACAAGTGCATCCCCGTCACTCTTCCTACCACTGCAGGAGACAACGCTCTTGGCTTCGCTGACGATGTCAGAGCTGTGAGGGAAGCCATCACAGGAGAGGTTGAACAAGGAAGAGACGTAGTTGTCGTTGAGCACTCCTATGGCGGTGCCGTCGGGGACAGTGCCGTCAGGAACCTCACCACCAAGGATGGCCCTCGTGTTATCGGCATTTTCAAGATCGCTACTGGCTTTGCCGTCAATGGTCTCACGTTCCTCGACGGTCTAGGCGGCACACCCCCTCCCATCTGGACCCTCAACCAGGAAACCGGGTTCTCCGAAATCACCGTCTCCCCTCGCGAACTGTTCTACCAGGACCTCCCCGAGGAAGAAGGAGACGCCTGGGTATCTAAACTCACACCTCAGTCATCTAATGCTTTCACTACAGGCGCACAGGATGCCTACGCCGGGTGGAAAGAGGTACCTGTTTGGTTCCTGGCTACCAAGCAGGATAAGGGTCTGCCTGTGGAGGTTCAGAAGATGTTTGCGGAGGGGGCCAAAGCAGAGGGTGATGTGACGATCAGGGAGATTGACAGTGGTCATTCGCCAATGTTGAGTAAGCCGGAAGAGACGGCGGATGTTTTGGTTGAGGCATTGAAGGCGTTCGTTTGAGATGATATACGTCGGGATAAACGTGAGGCAACTGGAGGCTTTGTTTGATGTGACCACTCTCGACTCTATGGCATGAGCTACGGTAGAAGTTCAAATGTATTGAGAAAGGAAGAAAGGACTTGCCATAGAAACAATATGTCCTTGTTTGGTAAAACCCAATTACTTTCTGGCTTGGTATGATAGTAAACCAGGCGAGTTCGTCAATTGTGTTATTACAGGCCCAGTCGATGTGCATGAATCCTTTGATTGATCCTGGAGAGCATCAACAGTGCATTAAGTAGTAGAAGATCGCTTTCTTGAATAAGTCAACAGCAGCAATACAAGTGCGTGACAATTGCAGGCATAGATAAACAAATTCCAGTAACACAGAAACGAAATCACAACACCATTCGCAGAGGAGGAAGAAAACAAGAAACAAAGGTCAAACATCAACAATGCAACGAAATCGCATACGTATCAATTACGCCTGCAAATTCAGTGCCCTTATACTCTCCTCCATGTCACTCACTCGTTTTGTCGTCTTCCTCATTTTCTTGTGTATGGCCGCATTGTCCAGCGATAGCAACCTAACCTGTTCCTGAAGCATATTTTCAGGCGATGGCCCTAAATCAGCCCCCAGCCTTTCGAGGAACGTCTTTCCTTTCTCAAACATCCTTCGAGACTGCTCGTCAATGAACTGCTTCCACGGACCATTTAGCCATTCCTTTGAAGTCATTGTCTTGAAATTCGGAGAGTATTCTGTCACATAAGACACGTACTCGTCCTTCAACGCTCCAGTTGGCCAATATGGTGAAAGTTTGCTAAAAGGCTCCCATCCCTTTATAACTGCCACAGCTTCATCGGCCGAGATTCTGAACCATTCTCTGTACTCTTTTTTTGTATGTTGGATCTTCCAGCCTTTCGCTATTCTCTTCTCAAGATGGAGAGTGAGATGGACGAGCTTTTCCATTTTCACCGCCGAATAAAACATGGGAATCTGAAACTCGACGTCTAGATCAAGCCCGTATTCACTCGCCAATTTGCTTAATCTATCTGTTGTTTCCTCGGAGTATTCGCCATCACTGCCTAGAATTGGGTTCGGATTCAACTTGTTTCCTTTGTTCGACGTTGTGACTCCGATCTTGAGATATCCAGGACATGATTTGTCGGAGAAGCCATATATGTATCCCGGTGCATTTGGATTGTAACCCGTTTTCCTTTTCTTTGTGTTTGATCGCATTACATCAATAATCTTACCAACAGGATTCCTTTGTGGTTTTGGTGGATAGAAAGTCATTTTCGGAAAGTAAACAACGCCTTGGTCATTGACTGAAGAAGGAGCCTGTTGGGTTCCCGTCCGCACCTTGTAGTCAGGAATCTCGTCCCAGGATGTACACTGACTCTTGTCTTTGCTTTCCGAAAGGTGCGACTCGTATCTGTATTCTTCTTCTGGCTTTGGGTGTCTGGTGGCAGCACCCGGTTTTTTGCCTTTAAGTCTTGATGCTCGGTCTCGAGCAGGGCTACCAACTTGTACGACTCTCTCAAACTCAGACTCATCACTGTAGTCATCGGCCGAGAACTGCGTCGAGGTGGTCGAGGCAATGCTGAACACGGGGCTCTCATCTGAAGAGAAGATAGAATCTGGAGAGTTGATGTCAGGAGTGTGGGGCATAGGAGCCAAGTGAATGCCGGGCTCTTCCTCATCAACTTCAGAACATCCATGCCGCAAGCTGGTATTGGATAATCGCTTTGAATGTCGAATACTTCTGGCGGTGTGACCATCCCACATCTCCAGTTCTCTTGAAAGTTTAGGTCGTTGATGAGGCTCTGACAGGAACACGTCGGCCTGCCTGCCTTCTTTCCGTATCGAAGTGCGAGAAGGTCGTTTCTCTTTCCTAATGTTTGGTGTGGATGGAGGCACATGAGGTCTCGCTTTATGTAAATCTGGCAAGTTGCGCATGCCGAGAAACCATGACAACAGTCGTGGTTCGAGTTGAGAGGCGATGTACTTGTATGTTGTATACACTTTCCCGTCTACTTGAAATTCTTTCTTTCGGCATCGACCACAGATCAAGTACTCGGCAAGTTTCTCAAGCTGTAACATAGCCTCGCCATCGCCATTGATGAAGGTTGTCGGGCATGGATGATTGACCAACTGAACTACAATAGAATCGATGATAGAGTTGTTGCGAACGGGCACTTTTGATTTACACGTAGTCGCCTGCTTTCCCACATACGCGAGACAACTGAGCTGAGAAACGCGAGCAATTCCCAAGGCATCGCGAAGGGAGTTTGCTTTCTGTGTTCTCCGTGCCTCCCAATCATTGTCTTCGCAGAAGGACATGGTGTGAAGGAAAGCTGAGTGAGCTTAGGAAGTATGAGAATGGGTAACGGTGGCCGGCGAGCGTGGGATACAGTTGGCCCAAAAGTTTTTCAGCTAGGGGGAGCCAGAGAACAAATATAGAAAGCCAGTGATGAGCCACACATTGCTTCGGGCGGTCTCAGGAGGTTGGGATCAGACGGGAACCTGGTTTAGAAAGCCTAGGTAAAGAGAATGAGGGATGGTAGGTTGGCAGGATATGCAGTATCATCTCTATTGCATGCTGCGAATCCTTCGAACATGCTAAGCAAGGCGTGGGCATGCCGAAAGGATGCATCTTGCTGAGGCTGGATTTTGTTGGTGTGGTGTGGTATGGTGTGGTGGTTGTTTCCCTGTCCTTGCTTTTGTCTATGTCTTTGTGCTGGACAATGTATCAGTTCTGGAAAACGCTGCTCGGTTTAGTATGTAATCAGTATGCTTTCGAGCTCATTTCGATTGAGTTTATCAGGATAATATTTTGAACATAGGTATCCTTTGAACTCCCCAGACTCGCCTTAGATGATTTCTACAAACCTGGACCGATCATAATCCCTCCCTTGTTGAAGCTGTCGCAACCAACAGCATATGCATGGAACTGGAAACGGAGTAGGCGCCAACATGATACCAGGATTCAACGGCACCCAGCGCCGGCATACCCGACCTTGGTATGCAGAAGGATGTTTCAGCTGACACCCACGAGATTGGATGATAAAGGAAAAGAAAAAGCAAATTCAACGTTGAGGTATTGCATCGTGTTGGTTGATCGAGTCATGGGAGAAATCGAGGTGGTTACAAGAGGGTATGAGGGTTGACTACCTACCTAGTTAGAATGCTACCTGCCTGATAAAAATAGACATCGTATCATGAGGGACATATGAGGATGGATCGGGCAAGTACTACCTAGGGTAGATACATCGGCGGGTTCCTCCTAGAATGTACTATTCTCTATCATGGTTAGAAACTGCTTCCGCTTCAACTGTCGTGAGATTCGAATCAAGCCCTCAGAACACTCCTACCAATTCGCACATATTACTTATTAATCTCTATCAACTAAGATGAATCCAGTCCCTTCAACTCATAGCATTATTTCGTGTTCGATCAATTCGTGATGCGCCTTCCTTATCCAGATGGAATCCTGAGTGCTTGTTGAGGGTACGGGCGGCATATAGATCCTGCCAGGTCAGGGCGCAGGCATGGATTGAACAGGACCGCCGGATGTTAGAAGGAGCAAATGGACCGGGCAATGGGGACAGCCTTGTCAGATCCGATGTTGGATGGCACTGTTTCGCTATCTTTAACGGGTGAGGCAATTCTGGCTTCATACTTGCATTGCAGCCTCTGTTTCAAAAGATACAGCTGACCTGGTGCATACAATACTAGTCAGTATCTTTGACCCTATCTATCAAGTTCCAACACCAAAGCAGAACCAACATATGAACATCACTGCCACCAACGATAATGGTCACGCAATACACTTGCATAATCCTTCACGGTGGCCCCCAGTTCCAGTTTCCTACTCCCCAGCCACTCGTAGTGCATAGCCGAGTTTAGTCGAGTAACTGCTTTTCAAGTTCTTGCTATCTCTAAAACTCCTTGCATAAGGTATCCTAAACGACCTGCTCCCTTGACCATACCATGTTTTAAAGAATCACCATTTTGTGCATCAAACCAGCAGGATCATTATCCATAAACCAGTCTACCTTTTCACCGACTTGTTCCGTTTAACCAAAGTGCGAAAGAAATACAAACGGTTAGAACAAGTCTGTCACAGCCCCCCTGGAGGCATCTTTGACCAGGTGCAGATACTTGGCCAGAGTACCTCGAGTGACTGGGGGTTCCCAAGCAGGCAGAACGTTGAGTCTAGCTGTAATCTCCTCGTCCGTGACATCAGGCATCTCGATCCTGTGCGTCTGGGCGTCAATCACAATGACATCGCCATCCCTGACTACTGCAATGGGACCTCGTTCCGCTGCTTCGGGTACGATGTGGCCGACGATGAAGCCATGACTAGCACCGGAATATCTACCGTCAGTGATGAGAGCCACATTCTTGAAGCCTCCGCCAATCAAGGTTCCGGAAGCACGAAGTTGCTCGGGCATCCCGGGACCACCTTTAGGCCCTTCATAACGAACAACAATAACAATATTCTCATCATGAGGGATCTGTCCATCATCAAGAGCAGTACACAGAGCTTTCTCGCTGTCAAAGACCCTTGCCTTTCCGGTGAAGCTCAGACCTTCTTTACCGGTGATCTTGGCCACGGCACCTCCAGGGGCAATGTTTCCGCGAAGGATCTCGATGTGGCCAGAGCTCTTGATGGGGTTATCAAGAGACCGGATAACCTCTTGGCCCTGGGGCAGAGAAGGCCACGATTCAACGTTTTCAGCCAATGTTTTCCCAGTCACAGTCAGAGTGTCACCATATAAGAGACCTCCAGCAATTAGGAGCTTCGTCACAGCAGGAACACCACCAACATTGAAAAGATCCTCCATCATGTGAGACCCACTAGGTTGCATGTTGGCAATGTAAGGTGTCTTATTGGAGATGCGCTGGAAGTCATCGAGTGTCAGATCAACGTTGACCGTCTTAGCCATGGCCAGAGTATGCAGAACAGAATTGGTCGAACCACCGAGACACATCATCATGGTAAGGGCATTCTCAAACGCTCTCTTAGTCATGAGCTGCTTAGGACGGATATCTTTTTCAAGACAAGTACGAATGACGGTACCGATGTTGCTGCACTCTCTCATCTTGGAAGGCGACTTGGCTGGAGACGACGAAGAACCAGGAACGGAGAGACCGAGAATTTCGATAATCACAGCAAGACTGTTGGCAGTAAACATACCACCACAGGCGCCAGCTCCGGGAATGGAGTGCTTCTCAACATCACACATGATTTCGTGAGGAGTGCAGTCATCCCGGCCGGCCCATTTGTTCAGGACACCAAGAACATAGGCACCTCGGGCCTCAGAAGGAGTGTTTGCGTCCATGGGTCGCTTCATGAGGTTGCTGTATCCGCCGCGCTGGGAGCCTCCGTAGATGACAACGGAGGGGCGGTTGTGTCGGGCAATGCCCATAACACAGCCCGGCATATTCTTGTCACAGCCAGGGAGGGCAATGCAAGCATCGTGAGCCTGGGCACAAGTAACAGTCTCGATACTGTCGGCAATAATTTCTCGAGATTGGAGCGAGAATCTCATTCCTGTTGGCTGTGAGCGATAATGGGACTTTTGATTAAATTTTCACATTGGCCATACCTTGATGTCCCATTGTGAAACCATCAGACACACCGATAGTGTTGTAACCCCAAGCAAGAAAGCCTTCTTTCTTGACGGACTCTTTAGCGACTTCGGCAATATCGAGCACTGTGCCACAAGTCAGGATGTCGTGTTGGGTTGCACAAGGAAACTTTTCAAATTTCCGAACAATCTTACTCACGATGCATGCTATCAGGAGGTCAGTAATCGCTAGCTGCCATGCTATAGATGTTTGATTGATTTACTCACTTGCATGGGTTTCCTTCCCACCAGACAGTGGCAATGCCAACCTGAGGGCTTGTCTGCATAGTTTCCTCATCTTTCACGCCGGCGGCATAGAGAAATGTCTGGAGTTGGGAGAAGTCGACATCAGAACCGTTCCTCAGCCGCAACACGCCCACAAAGGTCCATCAAGGGTCTCGGCACTTACCTTGGCAACAGGATAATCATGTTCATTGGTGATGTGGCTCGAGTACCGGTTCAACCGAAGTTTTCCATCCTTGGTGGCATCGCTTGGAAGGCAAGGGAAGTCGAGATACTGCTGCTTTTCCGACATTTTGACGGCTTTGACCCACGGAATGTGAGGACGTGAAGTTGAAGGATTCACTTGGAGGATGTGAAGAAGAGGAGGAGGCGGGCCAGGCGGGCTAGTAGATAACGTTAAAAGAGGGCCCGTTTTCCCCGTTGGCCGTGATTTACTGGCAACCTATGGAAAATTATGGATAACAGTACAGCACGCAAGCAGCACAGACGTTGGGGATTGTGTGGCCCGGCGATAGAAATGACCGGTGGGAAGTAAAAAAAAATCACGACCAACCGATAAAGGAGTCTTGTAATCTAGGGCATTTGATTCGGCTATTCGGAACATTGTCAACCGGAGAATATCGTTTGCTTTTATTTTCTTTCCCTTCTCTTTGGACGATTACGAACAAAACCGAGAGATTTCATCATTTTTTTTCTCTTCTTCACGTCCCTTAACCCGTATCGATCGACTTTGGTCGTCAGAACCAAATCGATGAGCCGCATCGATCATGTATGCACACCGGGAGAGAAAAAAAAATTAACAAGGGGGGGTTGTTTCAACGTCCGGGACTTTGTCTCTTGCTGGGTTTAGCCAATGGTTTTATATCACTGGCGGACGGTTGATTTGCGATGGGAATTCAGGCAAAAAAATGAGACCCAGTTCCCCCCCTTTTTGATGAGGCTGAAAATCAGACTAATTATCAAATTGAAACTCGGGGTAGTTGAGCAATAATGGGATGGAGCTTTGTTCTGTTTTGTGGTCCACATTAACGTAACGGTTCTTTTCTTAGTTTTATTCTTCAATATCCATTGCTTTCTTGATGGCAGAACATCAACTCCATGTTTGTGCATCACCAACACCACTACCACTAACCAACTTACACAGAGACTAATCTCGATAATCCTCCCGGATCAACCTCATCCCATATTCCGCTTTCTTCCTCTCAACCACATTCCTCCCCATCATCCAGTTTGCCGAAAAATTATCATTGTTCCCATCGCCCTCCCACTCTCTCCACGCTCCGGTCGTGGGACTCTCATGAGCAATACTCTTGACCAGCTCATCCAACTCGCCGCTCCTGTCCAGTTTCTCAATCTTTTTGTCAAACTTGAACTCGTCTTGTGCATTGCCCGAGTAGAAGGGATGTGTGTCGAGGGTATCATTCCCACAGGCTTTGTGAAGAATCACTTTGATTAATTCTTTAAAGTCCGATGATGTTTTGATCTCCCATTTCGGGTCTGTGTGGTGGCCGGTGCATTCGTTTCCCCCCATGTCATATTTGCAAAGACCCCATTCAGAAGCTGTCCTCTGGTGAAATGTATGAAATGCTCGTAGCGAGGTATTCCAGACATGTATACTCGTTGACGGGCAAGTATACTTGACTCTTCTCGCCTCTGCACCAGTCTTCTTCTTCTTACACTCCAGACACGCATCTTCCACTTCGGTAAAAGGAACGTATCTAGTAGTGTTGTCGAGATCAGCCAAGTTGTGGTACATCCGCTCCTCCATGTTCCCCTCGATGAGGTCTCGAATCTCTGGTGGCACGTTTGCTCTCACGGCAGCTTTTCTAGCCAAGGCTTTCCGCTCCGGTATGGCGAGTGCTTGAGTTCTCATTCTGGCGTCGAGGATGAAATACCGGCATCGCTGGAGAAGCGCTGTGACCAAGAATCGTTTGTCAGTGCTATCATCCTCGAGGACGTAGAAATGAAACTCTTCCCTGATGGGACCATCCGCTTCTCGTCTCTTCCACTGGTCTTTCTCAATCTTCTTCGGACCCAAAGTTTCCATCAGTGCCTCTGGAGTCGTAATCTGCGCAATCGCGTAATTCTTCTGCGCTTGATCCTCGGGATACTGTCCCACCGGCCATCTCTGAACCTCATACTTCCAGAACACCCACTCAAACGTCTCCATCCCACCACTCTTCTCCCAGGCTTTACGGAGCAACACCAAAAGGCCTTCATCCAACAAATGGATAAAAGAACTCAACATGGTAGCAGGACCCGGACTTTTTGGCAATATCCTGTCCAAAGCACCATCACGGCAAAATGCCGAAGCCATGTATAGCCACATACGCGTAGCTAGAAAAGGACCCTCTGGCAAATGAATGAGAGATTGGATAGGGTCGAAAAAACTGAAGTATGCATCGAGAATAGCCTTGTTTGGAGTTCGAGGACTTCCACGCTGTTCGCCCAAGGAGAGCATGTTGTCGTATAATCTCGCCAGGAGAGATCGGATAGATGCGTCGGTATCATCTTGATCCATCCTGGTAGCGAGGTCATTGATATCCAGATGAATCTGGATATTGCTTGAAACAATTCCCTTGAGAAATTTCTTGTGAACTTCCATGGCTGCGTGATGCTGTGTTGTGATGTTACAATTCACAAGAGAAAATCAGGGGCTGAGTGCTGCTATATAAGAGAAGGTCGAAGTAGGGATGTACAGAGTACTACTAAACAAATTAGGATATCACCTCAATCGTAAGGTGTGCAAATCAGAGCGCTGCCTTATCTCGCTCCTACTGCTCAAAGAGGACTGCTGCCTTGAATGGATCAATGGATGATCCTAGTTCACTTCAGGGGACCTTTAATCCAAGCTAGCCTCACGGAGATATTCCCAGGCAAACACGGCAATGGCTTTCCGTAACGGATTCATTTTTGTTATACAACACAGCTAACTGCCTAGACATACATACTACACATCTACTATACTGTACAGAAAAAAAGTCCCCTCTCCGTCTTTTTTACAGTCTCAAGACTCCTGATCCCTTAACCCTGGCAGAACCCATCCCATATGCCCGAGTTCTATAAAATAAAATAAAAATCTCATCAAGAGACCAATATGCTTGTTGGATCGATCCCTCAAATCCCAATATTCCACCATATAATTACAATACGTTAGTTAGTGGAGATGTCAACACTTGCACCTCTCGTCAATAAACCGCCAGTTTTCATTGCTTATTTCTTCTCCGAAGGTCCGAACCAGGTAGAGAAGGAGCCCAGCATACTGTTCATAGCCTCCTTCTGCATCTTCTCCATCTGCTCGGCCTCGTCCTTCAGCCACTGCTCTCCGTTCTTCTCAATCTGCTCCTGGAGCAGCTGGTAGTTCCTTTGACCGCGCTCACGAGCGATGTCCTGAAGCATCTTGCCCTGAGCAAGAGCCTCGCTAGGGTTGGGTTCACCATCGGGGCTGACCATCATGCTCATGTTGCTAGGCTTGAGACCCAGCATGCTACCCAGGGCGCCAACACCAGAGGGACGGTTGTGCTTGGCAGCAAGCTGCTTGGCGTTGAATTCCTTTCGGGCGATGGCCTCACGTCGTGCGAACTCGGTAGGAATGTGCTTGCCATCGAATGACTTGATAACCTTGCGCACGTCGGAATACTGCATGGTGTGGATGTACTCAAGGAAGGGAATCATGGAGACGAGCTCAGTATCCTTGGGATCACCCTTCCAGGGCTTCATGATGATGGCGTTCTCGGGCTGGTTACGGACATGCTCGGGGTGAGTATCGATGATGATCACCTTGGAGAGGTCTCGGTTGAGATAGGAAAGATCCTAATCTTATTAGCGTACTTCTACAACTCCGGATATGCTGAGCTTACCTTGACAATCTCTCCATTCTCGTATTTGGTAGCTTCCCTGAACAGCGGCAGAATCAGGTGGAAGGGGTCCAGTTTTCGGATGATGGGCTCGGCGCTGGCGTAGGGCATGGAAGTAAACAGAACCAGCTCATAGTACTGGCCAAGATATCGGATAAAGTAGTCGAAACCAGGTCGCTTGGCTATTCGCCAGCCATGTTCGCGAGACCACTCACTGTGAATAAGCAGGTCGTCCAAGCTCAGACATAACGTGTAGGGTCGTTCGAAGGCAGGATCGGGATCAGGGAGGAGCTTCTCAAAGGCAGGTTCCTGGTAGTAGGCGACAGACTCTGTCATCCTAGCCTTGGCACGCTTCCACCAGAGGTCAGGAGCAGGGCCATTGGGAATATCAGGATATTTCTCAGCCTCGACAGCGTCCCAGTTTCGGCCCATGTAGAGGAGACCAAACGTAGAGCCAGCAGCGGTCGCAATGAGCATAAATCTTGTCCACCACTTGCGATTGCGCTCAGTTGTGGAAACGTACTCGGAGCGGTCCCGTCCTCCCCTACCGCCAGACGACTCGCTTTCTTCAACCTGCTCCAGAGCCTGCGATCCTGTCTCCTTCTTGCCTCCCAACTCTTCAAAGAGCGTTGAGGGGATACCCTGTGTCAGGTCAGGGAGCTTATCGAAAGGTATCTTCTCGCCCTCCTTGGGAGCTTCGGGGCTTTGTCCATCGGCGTTGCGGAGATCGGCTTCCTTGGATTCTTGTACAGGATCGGACTTGGCAGCGCTGGGGTCGGCCTCGTTCTTGTTCTGCTTGTTCTGGTTACCGGAAGTTGACTGATCCAGAGGTCCTTTTGAGTATGCTCGAAGCAAGGGCGAGGTGAAAACGGGGGTAGTGGCGGGACGAGCTCGGAAGATGGGAGATGCGATGGGCCGTGACAGGCGAGCTGTCGTCATGCCCAAGCGCGAAGCCTGGGCTACTCGGGATAGCATTTTGATGAAATGTAAAGATGTGAAAATTTACAATTATCAGAAGCGAGGAGGAAAAGAGTGTGTGTTGACGGGGGCGTCAGTAGAAAATGCTGTCGAGTTTCAATGGGACAGCTTCGAGTGGCCAGCAGACGTCAAGGTTGGCGTGATGCTCCGCCATGGCATCGCACCGTCGGGATGGAAGAAAAATCGGACGGCTCTGTGAAAGAGTGGGGCCTTAGGTTTACAAGACCGCAGATTAGCCGGGAAGCGGATTTTCTGATAGGCCGATGTCGTCATGGCTTTATCTATCAATGGTCCGGGCTTTCGTCTGTTGGTTGGCGCAATGAACGACCCCTCCATGAATGCCCCTCAAACGTTAGATATTCTGAATTATTCATCCAGTCATACCTCCCCACAAGCACAAGCATTGTGTAGTAGTATGGTCCATTGCAGGTCAAGTGATTCTTGAGACGAAGGCGACATAAAGGAAAGGTCTGCTTTCAACTTCACGAAACCCCTGCTCGTCTCCTCCAATCAATTTATAACTAAGCACATCTTCGGTGCAAATCTTCCTGACTTTGCGCTTCAGCCACTTTTCTTCACTTATCATTTGCCACTTCATCTAAAAGCGCACTTCCTATCGATAAACACCGAAATCCACCGAAGCAGCCATGGTCGCCGCCTTTGCGTTCTAGAAGGACAGTCCTTCTTCCATAATTCAACCCGCCATGGAACCATTTTCATTCAAGAGCCTCATTCCTTGGGCCTAAAGCTTTGATTACTTTGGTATTCTGAACACCTCATATTCAAGCGCACAGAAATCAGACGACCATTGACCGCTTCGGCTTGCTCGATCACCTCTCCATCCCACCTACCTACAGCCCAAGTATAAAGTATAGATTGTCAGATTCTGCAACCACCATGCCTCGCCGAATGAGCAAAAGCTCAGGCACCCGGCCTACTCGACCGGCGGGAACCTTGCGCATTGTCATGCCGTCGAAACCGCAGACTCCTCCTGCTTCCGCCGATACCGCATCGGCTACACAGACCGTGACAGAAGACGATGTCAATAAGATCTCTATCGCATCCCTCACTCTTGATACACCTTTAATCCCTCTTCGACCAAAGCGCCGCGTTCCCTCCACACCTTTTCACTTCCTGTCTCTTCCGTCAGAACTTCGTATTCGAATTTACGAATACTTTTTCCATGACGATACAGCCGATGAACCATTGGACCTAGGACCGAGCAACTACAAGCGTATACATGGGAAACTTCGTCTTATGCGTGTTTGCAAACAAATTCATGACGAAGCTACTTATTATTTCTACAGTAGCCGTACGTTCCGTCTCTTTCCCACCTACCCCGGCAAATATTTCAAGAGCAAGAAACCTATCCTGGCAAGGTTGAAGCCGAACCAACGTCAGTTTGTCCAGTCTCTCGAACTACGACTCGGCCCAGGCTGGAATGCACCACCAAGAGGCTGGGTGGTGAATCCTGCTCTAGGTTTACATGAATGCGTTGATGTCCGCAAAATCAAGGTGTTTGTGGAATGCGATCCTAGCGATAATATCTTCAAAGGGTTCCGTCGCTCGCCTGGGTTTTACGAGGAGTTTAGTCGACAACTCCTCACCAATGTTCTAAAGGAACTCCCCAATGTTACTACAATAGAGTTTGATGGCTGGCCCAGCGTCAAGAAATCTGGCAACATGATGACCAAGCTCCTGGATGTGGCTGCACAATTCAGATGCGCAATAGAATGGGGGCCCGAGAGAGGTTGGACAGACTCGTTGAACGACGATGACCATGTCCCCAATGCTTCATACCCGGATAATATGCCGGTGCTGACGGGGTATGGACCACATGGTATCGTATCGATAGCTTAGCGATACAACTCTTATCAATTTCACATGGCGCTGGACAATGACTTTTACGATAATGATGTAGGATGTTTTCTTGATGATGCACAGAAGACTAGCTATATAGCATTGCATACAATTTGATCAAATGTTCTTAACGATTCAGGCTCAACTATGGTATCGTTCAACGCATCTAAAGTACTTTCAACTGATCCCCTACTGTGCTCCAAGCTGTGCCAATGCCGACCTCAATTCTAGAATTGCCGTGGGCACGTCTTCAAAGTTGAGTGCTGATATCGCCCACTTGGCATGCTTCTGAGCCTGGTTGATACTCTTGCTATTCACCGTCGAAACGGGAACAGGGGTAGGGCCAGCTGCAACTGGTACGGGTGCGGGAGGTGACAACGGCTGTACAGGAGCAGATGGTTGAGGAATGACAGGTGGAGGGAAGGCATCCGTGGGGTGAGGAACACTAGGCGTTGTCGACCAAGATGGTGGCGCAGAGGGGTCGGATAGAGGTTGTGGAGGCGGGGCGAAATGGCTTGGGAGTTTGGTGGGAATCTGAGGAGATGGTTGAGGAGGGATTTGCGTTGAGGGAGTAACAGACGGTAGACTTTGGTTTGGGAATCGATCGGCGGGCCGTCCATCGACGGAGCTCGGGCTCACGGGTGAGGGAACAAACGGTTCCGGCGCCTTTTCATCACCCCGAGACGGCGGCTGAGGAGGGAAATATCCTGGATCCGGTATCTTGGGCGGCTCATCCGTAAATGTTGGCACGCTAGGCGGTTCGCCAGCATCAGGAGCATCCTCAACCGACACGCGCTGTGCGCCCGATATCTCCTGGACATCTGGGTCGTTAGGATCCAGGCCGAGCGCCGCGGGAGTTTGGACTTCGGCTTCTGGCGGTGGAGGGTTCGATTCATTGGGGTCTTTGCCCTCGCGGATGGCTTTAAGAATACGTGCGGCGTTCCATTTTGCGAACTTGATCTTTTGGAGAACTTCTGGCTCGGGAGTACCCCATTCACGAGTGAGATCGAAGAAGGTGGCTGCTGCGTCGAAGGTATCGGCTGTTTGTCTGTATTATATCAGTCATGGTCCCCATCGTATCATGCTTCTCGATAACCATACCTTGTTACCTTGTTGGCGCGCAGAGTGCGCTCAGCTCTATCGAAGGTCTGCTGAGCAAACTGCTCAACATATGCCTGACCAGCCTCGTTATCCACGATCGCATCGTCGTCTGCGCGCTCCGTCTTTGTAGCCTCAAGACGCTCGATCAGGGTCTTTGTGTAGTTGAAGGTTTCATCGTCCGCTGTGTGAAGGCCCTTTCCTACGATTTGGTTGACGGCATGATATTCACCTGAGAATTTGTGAACAATAGGTCAGGTATAATGAAAGAGGATGGCTTACACCAGTATGCTAAAGCGGGTTTGATAGATCTCAGCTGATTTGCGCGGTTGATGAAGCGGCTCACTTCAGGGATCTTGAGCGCGGGAGGGAGAGGTTCCGCCATTGTGACGGTCGGACTATGTAGACACACAAGTACAATGAAAAGTCTGAGGATGAGATCTTTCCTGCCGAGGCTCCTATCTTTGAAGATAAGATGGCGCAAATTGAATGTCCAGGCAGCGTAGGTTGGTTCCTACCTAGGTAGTCAACAACACACCCCCACTCTCTCCTCTCTTGTTCAGTCCATCAGTTGTTTGACGTAACGTTAGCAAGTGGTTCAACAAGCAAAGCCACATGTACCCCAGAAACGGACTACAGTAGCTCGCGCCACAGTGGCACAAGCTCACCAAAACCAGCATATGCCAGCTTCACTACCGTGGCTTTTTCTTTCCCTTGTAAGGAATCAGACAGAAGATGCCACTTTGCATTCGCATGTCTCACATATAAACGGTTGATTCGGAAACAATCGTCATTCGATTTCTTTCTCTTCATTTACCATCAGCTGAGATCTAGCACTGCCTTTTCCCTTCACCATCTTGCCTCTGATCGTCACATATCGTTTCTCTTAGTAACACTGATCATGCATACCCCCACCTGTCTTCTCGTCGCTGCTTTGGCGGCCCTACCCGCTGCCCAGGCTGGCATGTACAGCAAGAATTCTCCTGTTATGCAGGTAACTGGTCGTAATTATGACAAGCTCATTGCGAAATCAAACTACACCTCGGTATGTTGACACACTCTACCGGCTAGTTTCTCTCATTAACTGGTTTAGATTGTTGAGTTCTATGCTCCTTGGTGTGGTCACTGCCAGAACCTCAAGCCGGCATATGAGAAGGCAGCCAAGAACCTCGAAGGTCTTGCCCAGGTAGCCGCCATTGATTGCGACGACGATGCAAACAAGCAATTCTGCGGTTCTATGGGCGTCCAGGGCTTCCCTACCCTGAAGATTGTTCGTCCTGGAAAGAAGTACGGCAAGCCTGTCGTGGAGGATTATAACAACCAACGAACAGCATCTGCCATTACTGAAACCGTTGCCAGCAAGATCAACAACCATGTCACTCGTGTGACTGACAAGGATCTCGACTCTTTCCTGGCTAGTGATAAGCCCAAGGCCATCCTGTTCACGCAAAAGGGTACCACAAGCGCTCTGATCCGTAGTCTTGCCATTGATTTTCTCGATGCAATCTCTGTGGCTCAGATCCGTGATAAGGAAGCGAACGTAGTCAAGAAATTTGGCATTGAGAAGTTCCCGACTCTGGTCCTCATTCCTGGCAAAGATCAGGATCCCATCGTCTACGATGGAGAGTTGAACAAGAAGGATATGGTCGCCTTCCTCTCTCAAGCAGCCAGGCCTAACACCGGCTCTGCATCTGGATCCGACAAGGCCGAGACCAAGTCCAAGAGCAAGAAGGAGAAGGAGAAGAAAAGTGAGAAGAAGACTGAAAAGAAGGAAGAGAAGACCGAAAAGGCCGAGCCTGTAAAGGAGGAGCCTATCGAGGATGCCCAGGGGACGACCGATGAGACAAACGAAGCTGCTTCATCCGATGCTGTCCCTGTCATCCACGACATCCCCAGAATCGAATCACTTGACAAGATTGCTGAACAGTGTGCCGGTCAGAAAACTCACACCTGCGTCTTCGTCCTTTCTCCAAACAACAACAATGATGGTGCCCAAGCTATCGACTCACTCACTCACATCAACACCAAGTACATCAACACCCAGCGCCCCTTGTTCCCTCTCATTGCTATTCCCAGCGAAAGCGAGGCTGCATCAGCTATTCTCGGCGCTCTTGAACTCAAGAACGATGTCAACTTGATCGCTGTCAACACTCGCCGTAACTGGTGGCGCCAGTACGAGGGAGACTTTAGCCACAGCAGCGTGGAGGCCTGGATCGATGCCATCCGTTTCGGCGAGGGAGCCAAAAAGAAGCTTCCTGCTAACATCCTCTCCAAGTCCGAACCCGTCGAGAGCTCCGTCGAGGAATCCACCCAGGCTACCGACCCAGAGCCCGAGGTCGAGACCGATGCTCCTGAATCCGAACCAGAGGTCGAGCCCAGGGCTGAGGTGGATGATAAGACCAAGACTGAAGCTGAAGCCGAGGCCGAAACTCAAGCTGAGCCTGAAGCCGAGCCCATCGCTGACGCCGAGCTTGAGCCAGAGACTGATGCCGCGGACACCAAGGCGAAGGAGACACCCAAGGAAGAAAAGATCAAGCACGAGGAGCTGTAAATGGGTATCTTTATATCTTGACAATGTAAAAGTTAGCCCAGTCGAATTCTATGATTTTACGAGTAGCAGATGCATGTACTTGTACCATACCTAAAACAAATATCCTTTGAACTCCGACATTTTATGCTCTTTCTATAACCAGATCCTTGATATCTTAACTTTCTTTTACTCATCCAAAACCATACCCATCGCATCACTCTTATCCACCACTCCCTCCTTGACCATCTCTGCACCCTTTTCCTTCACAACTCCGTCGAGAAAATGCTTCACTTGCTTACATCCATCGACGCCTACCACCAACATACCCTCCAATCTGCTAACCTGCACACGGCTCTCACAAACCAACACGGCTACTCTGTCGCTATCGCCTAACGTCGCAACAGTCAGGTAGGGAAGTTCCTGCTCCTCCTGGTTGTTGAGGTCGAGTAAAGGGTCTGCTGAGTCGTCGCCCGCGGCATAGGATGATGTTGAACCGGCGGTACAGGCGGCAATGTAATCCGTCATGGGGATGCCTGCGTCGATTAAGGCGAGGGTGGTGGCGTTGATGAGAGCGGCGAGAAGGGATCCGTCTTGGGAGAGGACATGTAGAGAGATGTTGATTGAGGAATGGGGGAAGAGATGTGTGTGGAGGTTTGAGGAGAAGGCGTTTGCGATTGTGATTTCGATTTCTTGAATTCTCCTGTCCATAGTTAGATACATATACGGTATTCGTATAGACCTTTCAAGACTCACTTGTCATTGCGACCTCTCTTCTTGCGATCTACACTTGAGAACCCAGCAATTACAACGTTCACATTGATAGCAGCGGCATCCCTCTGCGAAGCCTGCACACGTCTCTGCTGTTGCTGCTGCTGCTCTGAAGGACCCGTCACAACACACATGACTTTTGTATGGCCCATTTCGAGGTATGACGAGCCATCTGCCGCATCTTGAGTTCTGATCTGGGCGTGTAGTCGACGTAGTTCATTCCATCTTCTTCCGTCCACGCGCAGGAGCGCTAATGAGTATGTTGATGTGTCGAGAGGCATGGTTGGTGTTTACTTCTGGTTCCAATTGTACAAGAGCTTGTTCTTCCCATCGCGATGGAAAGCTTGATGGTGGGGGAAATTTTTGGTTGGAGATGTGGCTTGCGATGTGGCTGGAGACGAGGCTGATGAAGCGGATTTGCATGACGTTGATCACTCAGCTCCGTCGGATTAATTGGCCATGGTTCCCTCCGATCAGACATCGGAATTGGAACATTTTCACATCACATCTCCGATTCATGATAGACCTTAGAAGCGATGAGAATCAACGTTAGGACCGATGCGAAGCCATCAAAAGCTTACCAATATTTCCGATGCTATCTCCCCCGCAGTTGATAGATGGCCAATTCAGCCCGCCATGCATAGTAGCACTAAGAAAAAAGTGGTGATAAGTAGGGATCTTACGTCAGACCACCGCCCTTCGTTGAAAGTTTAGCGGATTTACTCTTGCATTCGTCTTGTTCCGAAATGGATGTATGATGTTCATGGTGGCTTTTACATCCGACAGAGTTTCTGGTGATGCCGGTAACGTATGAGGAGTTGGACAGAGAGCCAATGATGGTGGTGATTTCCTACTTTGGTAAGTTTTCCTTATCAAGCTGGCGATGGAGAATGTTGGGTCTGGTAAAGTATAAAGCCCAAGCCGTCCCCAGAAAGTTCAAGTATGACAATTGCTTTGATTAGATTCTGAGACAAATACATCTATCATACACTACTACTTTACATTCACTTTCAAGCACTTCTTTTCTCACATTCAACCCTCTCGACAAATCAAGTGTCTGCACCATGGCTTCTCTCCCCAAGACCTACAAAGCGTGCGTCCTCAGAAAGGCCAACGACGCCTGGAAGCTCAGTGATGTCGAGCTCAAGCACCCTGAAAGAGGTCAGGTCCTCGTCAAAGTCCTGGCCTGCGGTGTATGCTTTTCCGACGTCGCTGTAGGAGGAGGCCACATGGGTGATCTTTTCCCCCGTGTTCCAGGGCACGAGATTGTGGGTGAGGTTGTCGAAGTCGGGGAGGGCGTCACTCGTTTCAAGGGTGGTGAACGTGTTGGCGGTCCCTGGCATGGTGGCCATGACCGTTCTTGTCGAGCATGTCAGCGCAGTCAGTTCCAGATGTGCGATAACAAGGCTATCAACGGTGTGACGCAAGACGGCGGTTTTGCAGAGTATGCTCTCTTGAGGGACGAGGCTGTCGTGCGTGTACCTAAAGATTTCGATCCCGCTGAAGTTGCGCCGCTCTTGTGCGCGGGTGTAACGGTCTTCAACGGTATCCGCAAGATGCATGTTGAGCAGGGCGCCCTCGTTGCGATCCAGGGTCTCGGTGGACTGGGTCATCTAGCAATCCAGTACGCCAACAAGATGGGTTACGAAGTCGCGGTCATTTCCACCAGCGACGACAAGGAGGACTTTGCTCGAGAGCTGGGAGCGCACCACTACATCAACGGCAAAAAGAAGAATGCATCCGAGGAACTCATGAAGCTCGGTGGTGCAGCTATCATCGTGCAGACGGCCCCCAACCCCAAAGTCGTCAGCCCCCTTGTCCAAGGTCTAGCCGTCGGAGGTAAGCTCCTATGCCTCGCCCCTGTTGGGCCTGTTGAGGTGGACACAAGGACACTCGTGGCG
The DNA here is from genome assembly GCA_013623525.1 of Fusarium dimerum. NCBI lineage: Eukaryota > Fungi > Ascomycota > Sordariomycetes > Hypocreales > Nectriaceae > Fusarium > Fusarium dimerum. Next base: position 42,909 of record JABGLY010000207.1, on the reverse strand, counting down.
AAGGGAGCAAGCTTCCAGGGATGGCCATCCGGTCATGCTCAGGACAGTGAGGAGGCTATCCAGTTCGCCAAGGTGCATGGTGTCAAGTGTATGATTGAACGGTATTCATTCGACAGGGTGCAGGAGGCCGTCGATGACCTGAAAGCTGGGAAGCCTAGATTTAGAAACGTCTTGGTCATGGGTTGATGGTGTAAATAGGACAGAAGGCGTTGGGGGGGGGTTTAGGCGAAGCGATTTAGTTGATAGTCCATGAATTGAGATGACTATATGATATGAAGTGTTGATATGGTAATGTTCGCGATGTGATAGTCCCTGGCTTATCGTCTTGTCTTGTCGCTTTGCATGTGAAAACGATGAAGTATGCCGCCTGGCGATAAGAAGTGCTGCCTGTCGAGGGCAGCTTGATAGGGCATCCTTTGAGCTGGATACAACCCAATGGAACAATTAAAGACTGACCGAGACCACTGCCCTTAAGAGATCAGTCTGTATACCTAGGTAGGAATGAATATTGGATGATAAGTTCCGCCGTGCATTTAGTATGTGTAAGTTGTGTAGGGTAATCTCACACTCAAACCCGCATCGTGCAAAATATACTTATACTGTTTGTGACTGTATATACTGATATACTCAATGAGGGTTCTAACGAGGTAGATAATGCACAAGTTTCGTCTCAAGAGGGATTGGGATCGTTTTGCTATCAAAGGAAAAGACGGGATGAACTTTCGGATGTTCCATGTCAAGTATCTCTGCAGGCTTCTCAATTCAGCATTTTTAACCACAACTCCAAGGCCCACAAACCGCTCATTTTCAGTGCTTGTACCACTTCAACAACTTCCTCCCGTCAACATAATGACAACAATACAATGAGGTAAACAATAACGCACGACCCTGTAATTACCCCTGTATATGGCCTCATTCTATATCCAGTCATTGAAAAACAGTGAGAAACGTCATGTCTCAACCACTCAGAACACCCCCGCAACCTCCTCCCTCCTTCGCCCTCACACCATCCCAAATCATCACACGCACCGAAGAAATCATCCACACCTCAAAAGCTCTTCAGGACTCTCTCGTTGCGTCACTAACTCCAGCCACCGTCACCTTCTCTAACCTCCTTCTCCCCATTCTTCACGATGACCATCTTGCTGCCAAGGAGCTTTGCATCTTTCGTCTGTTTAGCTCAGTCTCGGAGAAGAAGGAGTTGCGCGATGCATCTCGAACGGTAGAGCGCTTGAATTCCGTCGCCAATGCAGAGGCTCTCATGCGTGAGGATGTTGCTGCGTTGGTCAAGGCGCTGTACGAGAAGCATAAGAATGGTGAAGAGGTGTTGGATGAGGAGTCGGCGTATGAACTCTTCAAAACGCATCGAGCTTACGAAAACGCAGGGGCTGGTATTCAAGGTGAAGATCTACGAAAGAAGTACATGGAGGCTGTGGAAGAGCGCAACAAAGTTCTGATTGCAGCCAAAGAGACACTCTCCGAATCTGACGATTATATTCCCTTTTCTCCATCCGACCTAGCAGGAGTCCCGGCAAATGTGCTTCAAAGCATGGAACCAGAAGCCGACTGCCTCAAGGTCACGTTCAAGAGAGGCCATCTTACACCAGTCATGAAACACGCCGTCAGTCCTATCATCCGACAGAGACTCTACATTGGCAAAGAGAACCGCTTCCAAGAAAATGTCTCCCGGCTTGAGCGAGCTGTAGAACTGCGCGACACCATCGCTAGGATCCTGGGATTCTCGTCGCACGCAGAGCTCAAGATACAGGACAAGATGGCGCCCAGCGTGGAGAGTGTGTTGACGATGCTCAACAAGCTCAAAGCTGAGCTGAAGCCGTTGGCTGCCAGAGAAGGGCAGAGATTGCACAATATTAAGAGAGCTTACCTCGAGGAGCATAATGTTGAGAAGCCTGAAGGAGACGAGGAAAGTCTTTATGCATGGGACTGGGCATTCTACGCACGAATCCTTGAAAAGAACGAGTATTCTGTTGACTCACTTCTCATCTCAGAATATTTTGAGGTCAACCATTCTCTCAGAGGCATGCTCCGTATTTTTGAGGAGTTGTTCGGCATGGTGTTCATCCCAGCAGATGCTCCCGTGTGGCAGGAAGATGTCACCGTGTATGAAGCATGGGACTCGGAGGAGCAAGGAGGCCAGTTTCTTGGATACCTCTACCTTGACTTGTTTGCTCGTGATGGCAAATATGCAGGCGCACACAGTTCACTTGTCCAGCCAGTAGGTTTCATATTGTGACCGGTCAAGAAAAAGATACTAACGCAATGAAGGGTTTCACTACGGCCTCTGGAGAACGCCATTATCCCTCGTCCTCACTCACCACCTCATTCATCCGCTCCCTTGATCAACCGACACTTCTCCTTCACTCAGAACTCAAGACCATGTTCCACGAACTCGGCCATGCCATTCACAAACTCGTGACACGCACCTCATTCATCCACTACTGCGCTCGCGACTTTGTCGAGATCCCCAGCATCCTTCTCGAGAACTGGATCTGGGTTCCCTCTGTTCTGAAGAGGCTGGGTAAACACTACAGCTACCTGTCTGAGGACTACCAGAAGCTCTGGTCAGAACGAAACCCTGGAAAAGAAAGGCCTTTGGAGGAACTACCGGATCAACTTGCTCAGGATCTCGCAAAGACGAAACATGTTAATGGCGCCCATGCTATGCTTCATCAAGTTTTCCTCGCCCTCTTCGACTTGACCATCCACAGCGCCCCTACACCCGAAGCCGCTCGTGCCATCGATACAACAAAGCTTTGGAATGAGTACAAAGCCGACATTATGGGACTGAAGACAATGAACACCATCGGACAAGCCTCTTTCGCGCACCCCTTCAGAGCTTACGATGCATCTTATTTCACCTATGCCCTGTAAGCACTCCTTCTCCCAACCGTACGAGAGGTTGCTGTCTAACATGCTACAGTTCCAAGGTCTACGCTACAGACCTATGGGTGACTGCCTTCAAAGCAAATCCGATGGACAAGGAGGTCGGCTCACGATACCGTCGACTCGTCCTCCAACCAGGCGCCAGCCGTCTCGAACTCAAGAGTCTAACCGACTTTCTCGGAAGGGCACCAAATGACGAGGCATACTATTCCGAGATAGCAAATTGAGCCATGAGGCTCTGTAGCTCGAAGCTGTTGCTCAACCTGTTATGCCTCTGTTCATGCGAGCAATTGGAGTTCGCTGTTGGAGCTTATGATGCTTTCACCGGTATATAGATTGAAAAGCAGAAGAAAAAAAAAACGCTGTTCATTTGACAGAAGTGTCTTCAGATCTGGGTCTGGCCACAATGAGATTCTGATATCTGTATTGATCTGGACTTGGGCACTCCCTATCACGCTTATGGACACCGGAGTCTCGATAGAAAACAATCTGTTCCACAAGACTATACCTTGTTGTTTGTAGAACAGAATTGATGACTCGTACTATAATAGAGGACAGTGATATCTAGCTCGAACATCATTAAGCTGTTTGACTTGATCCGAATATTCAGTATCTAACCGTGATTTCACAAACGAACGCGGACCATCACTGATCTATAGTACAATTCCAAATATAAATACCCAATTACTATACATTACTAGATCTATTACTCATATATCGTATACCAACCCTCCTAGCGTAACTCTCATGAAATCAACACGGGTATATTACCAGTCAAACCAAAACTCCCTAATGCAACAACCTCATCCTCGGAAACGGCGCCGCCTCGACGTCCACAATCAGCAAGCCCTTCCTATCAAGCCTCGATCCCAAATCCGTTATGGGCGTGATTTTCCTCGTATGCGCCACCTCCTGACGACTCACGCATGCTTCATCCCTAGGTATCCACAGCACCGGCTTCGGCTTCCAGAGTTCTGGTGGCCAGTAATTAGACAGCGTGTAATCTTCTGCATCTTCGACATCTGGTTGATCGTCGAGAATGATGAGTTTGCGAAGAGCGATAAAGTCGTCGTAGATCTCGGGGTGGAAGAACCGTTTTATAAAGTTGGGAGGTTGGTTAGAGTCGGAACTGTCACCTGGGCTTAATTTATCAAGCACCTTGTTCAGCCCCGACTTTTCAACCTCCTTATCCAGCTTCTGTCTTGTACTCAGCTTCAGCCAGTCAGTAACCTTTGACCGCACGCCACTTGCTCCTTCCATCGCCCTCGATGTTTGGGGTCCGTCGTGGCTCGGTCCGTCTTCATCGTCAGTAGGCGGTTCCTCGTCGTCGATGCCCTGTTCACCAAAGTTCTGTTCGGCGTCATAGTAGCTGTTGGCAGCACCACCCGTGGCATTACCAGACTCTGCTTCTGCCTGCCTTCTTACTTCCTCTGCCGTCTTTTCCTCTTCTTGCAATTCCTCTTCCAGTGACAAAGTCTGTGGTAAATTCTGAAGCAGGGGAAAGATGGATTCGCTCAGGGTAAAGTGAACAAGACCAGTGAGCACGAAGAAGATGAGCATGAGCACCATGGGTGCAAAGGCAAACTTGAGTGCGAACAGACCGATCATGCAAATCTCGGCCATATATATGCCAACGATAAGGTGGATCAGAGCACGGGGGTAGAACAAACCCTTGCTGTCAAGCTCGGAGTCAAACACATAGAGTACGTTATATCGGTATATTATTCGAACAAACGAGATGCCGATGGTCGCGAATATAAGAATCAGGGGCGCAATGCAGGTGTAACTGAAGGCTAGGAAATGTTAGTCCATGGAACCTAAAATGACAGGGCACTGGACTGTACCAATGACGGCCATGTTGGTAAAGACAGGATAGACACCGCCCCAGCGTGGCGGACGCAGCTTGTACCATACATTGAAGCGTGTTCTCGGTATGGGGGCCATCCGACCGAAAGTGGTGTGGCGGAAGAGATCAAACAGATGTAGCATTCCAGTGGCGCCGACAGCTAGACATTGAACCATGATATACGAAAGGTAGAAATTGGAGGCTTTCGGAAGGTTCTGGGCGAGTAGATCTTTAGCAGACATGGGGTTGTTGAGGATTTCCATAAGAGCAGCAGAAGCAGCCGAAGTCAATGTGGTGATCAAAAAAACCTGGACGACTTGGAAAGCAAAGTAGGCGCTTTGGGTAAAGAGTTCGACCAAGACCAGAGATGGAATGCCGGCTTGTATACCACAGACTATGCAATATCAGCAAGAGTCTACAAGACAAGTTGGAACATGGAAAGGTGAACTTACATCGAAGCATTGCTGGGACAAGCGACATCCAGAAAGTAAGAGCAAGAGCCGGGACAAAGCCCTGAAGAAAGCCGATGATGGGTTTCGGGAGGAGGCGAAGCCATTGTAAGAAGACTATGTTGCTGAGGAATTCAATGTTGGACACAATACCGATAATAGCTGTCGGAGCAGACCAGAAGATAACGGCAACGGTGACCAGTCCAAGAATCAAGAACCGACGGATGATACGCTCCCACCACTTCATTCGTAAAGAGCTCCATACAATCTCGTCAGGCCTCATACCGAGGATTCTAGGCGCCATCTGAAGAGGCCGATGATGAGCGACAACTTGGTGGGCTGCCTGAGCAGCTTCTTGTGTTTCGAATTCGATGAAAGCAGAGGGCAGAGCGTCACCTTCTCCTCGTCTCATTTGTTTACGGAGTTTGTAGATTTCTTTATTGAGTTCCTTGAGGCGCATTCGACACCATCTGATGGTATCAACACGACGGAAGAAGTTGTGAAGAGGTCGGTGATGAGGTCGAGCCTGGGCAGGTATCCATTGAGCGGCAACAGAGCCTCGGACATCCGAGATGTTGACATTGAGACCGTATGGGTGGACATAGTCGGGATCCTCTGCTGACCTCTCGAGCAGATCCTGTGCATTGGCAGTTAGGTGAGCGACTTCAGTCAATTCTGACGTAAAACATTGTTTGTTCTGAGAATCTGTGGCGCCAGTTGCAATATCGTCAGAGACTTGAACCTCCCGTAATGTGTTTGATGTGCGCTGTTCGCTGGCGCCTTCGGTTCTGCTGGAACGACTGGACCCAGGTTCGCATGATTCTGCAGTGGGGGGCTCAGGAGCTGGGGGGTTCTGCTTAAGGTACTTGTTTCGAGCAATGTTGGCTTTCCGAATGAGTTTGATCTCAGCCTTTTCCAGCCGCATAGCCGTCTGTTCTCGCTCTTCGACAGTTTTGACCAGGGTCTTAGAGGTCCGGGGGATCCATACTCGCTTGACCGAATCGCCGTAAAGCTTACGCAGCTTATGCTCATCTAGGTAACGCTCAGGTATGGAGGTGATAAGCACAGTTCTAGACGAGATGCGTTTTGCGTAGTGAGGTGAGGAGAGGTAGGCTTGGCGAATGCCGATATAGTATAGACACTCTCTAGTAATGGTGAAAAGAACAAAGCCTATTCTGTTAGCAGAGTACTATGAACGGGAATTGGATGCAACTTACCAAAGAACAACCAAGCAACAGCGACATGAGCAAATAGTCGCTTTGGGTTCTTGACATTTCCCAGCGTCAAAAGATCAAGCTGAGACAGGCCGTTTCCGCCAGTAGCGTGGACTGGAAAGAGTATAGGCCACGAAATGCAGATGCCGACGAGGAAGATGTTTCGCAAGACTTTTAGATAGCGCAGAAAGAAGAAGCCATCAAGCGATCCATGGTTGAGGGCAAAGGTGTCGGGGATCTGGAGATATGGTTTAATCCAGTTGATCAGACCAGTTGGAAGGGCAGGACTTGGTATGCTATCGACGTGTTAGTTGTGTAGGGCATGAAAATAGGTTGAAAACATACTGAGGCGAGCGTAGGCTAGAGAGCGCACGTGGGCCATAAACTCGACTAACACGAGGACGAAGAACTAGGAAGATGAGGAGGCAGACGACGACATAGATGACAACAGGAATAAAGGTTGCGCCAAATGAAGCAAGTGAAGACGATTTATTGCCCGAGGTTGTGCTTAGTGTTCCACCTTCGGATCCGTCACGGCCAGAGCCAACACGAGGGTCATCGCCCTCCTATGAGTAAGGCATTAGTATGATGTGATGTGATGCGACATATTGGGCAAGGTAGGAAGAAACGAGCTGAAGAGAGGGGGTTAAGGACGTACCAGATTGAGGTCAAAAGCCCTCACAGCGAGGCCACTCCACGAGACCGCCATGGCGATGCCGCGAGCAAAGTCGTGTTGTATGACAGCGATAGACGATCGATCAATCAATCAGTGGATAGGAAATCAAGAGATTTGATGAAGCGATATGAATAAGGTGTCTCGCATAGCATGACCGGTCATACTGCACAGGCTACATTAACAATGGGAGGGTCTGCCAAGCATTTGGTACACGGGCCGTTGAAGGGTTTAAGTCAAAAACGGATGGGCTGGTGAGGAACTGGACAGAGATACTCTGTACTCTGTACGGGTTTGTAATTTGAGATGATAATGAATGGGAGATGATGAATGATGAGGTAGCGATGTAGACAGGTCAAGACAAGAATCTTGTCCCGTCGATTGTGAACGTGGCAAACTAGAACAACAGATGCAGATGTAGATGCAGATAATCAAGTCAAGATAGCAAAGATGGGATGAAATAGAGAGAAAGAATAGGAGGATGAGAGAGAAAGAAATTCAATGTTTCACTCCACACTTTGTCTCCCTCTCGCTCGCTTCCACCATCCTGGAACCACCTCACTTCACCTCCTCAATCTGACAAAAGAAACCAGAGGAAAGGCTCAACGGTTTTCCCAGGCGCAGATGCGGCTGAAACATGCAAAACCAAAGAGCCGAGGTGGCAGAAGGGGGATGGAGATTCAATTAATTAAAACGACCAGCACCAGAAAGTTTAAAAGATGGATATGTCTAACATGGTGAAGAGGGAATAAAACCAGAAATGCGACGGGGACAATGATGAAAAGTGCTGGAATTTTTGACGAAAAAGCGACAAGTCGATCAATGATGGAGACAGAGACGGAGACGGGGGGAGGGAGGGGGAATGAGAAAAAGAAAGCTGGGATAGTGATCTGAAGTGTGATTCGACCGAGGGAAAGAGTGATGCTCATTGTTAGTGGGGTTGTTGTAGCCTTTTGACGGGGGAAAGGGCGATTGGGTGACAGGGGTCACGCCACTGGAGGTGCAAGCAGAGATCTAGGCCCAGGCCCTGAACGCTTACACCGAAGAGATCAGGGGATAGGCATCCACGGCATCAAATTTTAGTACCGCTAATGATGCAACGATATGATGGGATGAATAAACACTCAGCTGGAATATGAAAGGATGACGACTGCTATCCGTTAACTAGGTACTTCTACCTAAGAAGATACTTGGTTGGTTAGGCATTTATTTCCGTGGATATCTCCTAGAGGAGGATAAGGCTGCAGTACAAGAATCACAAGGGGTTAGATCAATAGTCTTACACCAAATACAATACTTTCGCTTCTCAGAGATATTCTAGTATAAGAAGTACCTAACTCAACAGATTTACTTAAAGATAGGCCTAAATTACTAGAAGTTTAAAGTAGCTAAGTTATTGCAGGGACTAGATAGAGGAAAAGTGGAGAAAAGTGGAGAGAATTTGTCCTGCAGCCTTATCCTCCTCTAGGAGATATGTATCATCTCAAATCCTCTTCCCCTTTGGAATCCCCCCCTGTTGATGATCATCGTCAACGTAGCATTATCATCCCAAATGGCGATTAATAACCCCTTGTTTCTTTTTCTTCGCCAGCCCTCTTTTTTCCGCTTCGCAACCTAAACTCATCACATGTAAGACCCCAAGGAAAAGGGCTGGGGGGCATGGTTGTATAAGCGACAGATAGACCAGGGCACAGTAAGAACGAGTGTTTGGTGATTCCTATGGCAAAATCTCATGGAGATCAGATAAAAGTCCTGTTTCGACTCATGAATTTTAAAGTTGACATCGTATAAAATTGACATCGTACTGCGAGTCATCACAAGGATCATGAAACGCAAACACATGGCAACGTTTCGCTGCTACTATAACTTCAACTCACACTAATCACTGTACCGTACTATTCAACTGGGTTCATCCCTACATCATCTCATCTCCGCGGCGGGCCCTTTCAAGGCGGAACGGGACATCACGACTTTTAGTCTAGCCTCTTTTCCATCACCCTTTCAACGTCAAATCTTACTTGTTTGATATAGAAAAAGACAAAAAAACTGATCGACTTGATTCCCAGTCTCAAAGTTTGGCTGTGCATGGAATCCAGAGGAAAGAACTAGACAAGGGGGGGTCGAGGTTCATAAACAGAGATCGACATGGTAAAGCGTGTGATCAAGAAGTGATGGACATGCTGCCCTTGTTCGATTTGCGTTGGGCTGAGCCAGGCCAAGATACTGGATATCTCGGTTAGACGACATGTCCACATAACATGACCGATCATCTTCCATCTCTATCATGAACTTGTCTCGTTTACGACACTACTCTTACAGCCCGTCCTATCAGTCATGTTGGATCCTACATACAATTTCCCACTCCCGACTCAACCAACAAGGTGGAATATCGTCTATGCAACCACCCTCCCACACCTCCAAACGGATCTTCCGCATCACTTGCCTCCTTTCTCCCGTCAAATGTCAGAGCTCTAAGCTTAAACACGGCAACTTTCCTCTCCTCGTCTAGCTCAGCCCGCATCTCGACCATGTTGTCGATGTCTACAGGGGCCGGGGGCGATTGATGGGGGTTGAAGCAGGCACGCATAGTGATGCAGGTTGGTGTCTTGGAGATGACCTGAAAGTGGTTTGTAAAGAAGGTGTCTATCATGATCAGCTAGAGAGTGTTCAAGACTGAAAGCGATGATTCTTACCTGGGTCATATTTGCATTTCAGAAGGTCCTCCTTTGACCACACATCATCTCTATTCGTCTCGTTCTTTGTGAATCCCATAATCCTTCTCTGGATACCATACCCTTCACCTCATTAGCAGTTCATTCTTCATCATTTAGTTCAAACTTACCGTAACCTCCCCACATCCCTTGAACAAACCTCTCCACCAACGCCGTCCCTCCCCTCCTGGCATCATCCAGTAGACTATCCTCTAAGTTCTCAAACGGCACCTCTCTGACGCAAGAATCGAACGAAACCGGTTTATTCCAAGGGTTAATCTTTGCCATGAGTGGATGCTGGAATAACGTCTTGTCTACGGAGGGACCGAACGGTTCAAAGTAGCATTTCCGAGTAACGAGGTGGAAACCTGTTGCTCCAACGAGGGAGAGACCGACTGCCGTTTTGGCCGCGAAAAGGAGACGTTGACGAGAAAATAGAGAAGAACGACTCATTCTGACTCTAATGATATGGATCTAAAAATAAAAGACTGAAGATTGAAGCTAGAAGAATCTACATGCAGGGCGATAATGTCTGTCTTTTGTAAATCTCCATCAAGTTCCACCGCGATGGGTCTCGCACTTTATATCAACGCCGAACTGCGACACTTTCATTTCTAACAAGCCACATCACCATCTGAGCGAAACAAGGCATTCAGAAGCACGAGAATTCCACTCAAAAGCCTGCCGTGTCAGTCATACCTTAAAATAGCCGCGACTAGTATGTAGCAATTACTCGATAGGGTAGCGTTGGGGAGTTGGCTGCTGACGGGCTTGACGGTTATTGGTGTTTAGGAGCACATATTTGGAGTCAATTGGAGCTATGAGTTGCTTATTTCTACTATCAATCTGGTAGAGTTTGTGCATAGATAGATAGTGTTTAGCTTCTCGACTATTTCTACGTCGAGATCTATTCTAACAACCATCTTCTGCTACTTCATTTGCCAGTCTTTCGCATAGCCTCATGTTATCGGAATCGCCGCGATGAGATAATACTCCACCACCACATCACGATATATTCTTTTGGGCCCCTCTAGTCTTTCTTCCTGTCTTCATCATAAGTCAGTTTCGTAGTAGTGATTACCACCAGCCACGGTCATCTTCGGGGTCTTCACGATCACACCAACACACCACTGCTTCCTTACCACAACGGTAACACCAATGCGCGCCTCATGAGCATTCTTATCGCTCACTTAGATTTAAAGCTCATATCACTTACGTATATGTTTGCACTCTTCGCTACGCTGAACCGCATTGCCGCAGTTTATACATGTTCGCCATCCTTCCCTCCTCATCAGACGCTTCACCTCCCATTTTGGTGTATCTGTCGGACAATAGCCATCGTGAGCCATCTTTCTGCACTCCACTCTGTGCATGTCTTAGCCGATCAATCTGGACAGGTCGCACCACCACTCCGAGTAAAAGGTATAAACGCTGGGCAGGTGAGAATGTGGCAGTAAACTCTGTCTCTGGAATCGTGTTTCATTTTCTTCTTCAGGTACCGTTCAAAGAGGCCTGGTTCGACAAGCCCAAGCTCCTCTGTGATTGGAAGTGAATGGCCAGCATCGCATCGCGGGAGGTAAAGCGACTCATTTTGAGGGTACATCGAATGCTTCGCTCAAGACATGTTTTGCAAACGGTCGACTTGCAACGACAAGTAAAGAAGTTCTCAAATACTGCGCTCCCCAAACAGATGGCGCATGTCGCATACTCCTTCTTTTGAGAGCTTTATTTGCTCTGGGTGGCACCCATAGGGGAATCTGTCTCGGCTCGTGATGAATCTCCCTTTGAGGATGTTGCTTGATCGTTGCGATTTCCAGTCAAAGAAGGGTCGTGTTCTTCCTCTTCTCTCTCGAGCAGACTCTCTCGTTTTTGCTTAGTTTCTGTAGGCTTGCCTCTATTCGAGATCTGCGCATTTCGTAAATGCGATGTTCCTCGTCATCACGAGGGTGTTCCATGAGGAAATGTCAGAGACTAGAAAAAGAATCGTGTTTTGATGCTGGAGGAGAAGCGGAAGCCTTTAGAATTCGGCTTATGAGGAAAAAGTGCGCTTAGGTGTTCGTGATTTCGTTTGTTGTTTACCAAGTAAATACCGGCTTTGCCAGACCAGTGGTCGAAGACTCTGGCATACTGCATAGGTGCAACGTCTAAGCTTAGCATCCAACGAAGAGAATGTAAACGGGATCCCTTCAATCAAAGAACAAAGCGTCGTTAGACTCAGCGAATTCTGTTGTGTTTGATGATCCTAACCCTACTGCCCAGAATCGTTGGTGGAAGCAAAACAATACCTTGATTCTAACCCCTTAAGACATAATAACAAAAGTTGAATACAGCCAATATATGGCCAAGCCGCCCAAGAAATATAGTTTTGATAGAGTACAAGTTTACTTTTCCAATATCATGCTCATCTGCACAAATATCCATCCTAACTCATCATCGTCTTCAGCGCCATCCCCAGCGTCACCACAGAATGATCCTCCCCTTCCACCTCTGGTATCTTTTTATCCACTCCCATGAGTCCATACACAGCCATCTGCGCCGACCGCACCGAATACTCCATCGTGAAGGTCACTTCCCTGTCAATCTCCACAAACTGGCCCATCAGACCTAGATTCTTGCTTCCCTTGGGTATCACCTCTGGCCTGTCTCCCTTTTTACGTGTGAGGAATGGACTTCCGATGAGCGGCATCAGACAGGGGATGGTAACGCTGCGGTCGAGTGTAGGTTGGAGGGGGAAGTTCATGAGGTGGACGATTTCTGTGAGGATTTCGCGGCCGGTGCATTCGAGCATGGGTTTTCGGACATGTCGCCCAGCTTGATCAGGGAAGAGACCGTAGCCCCAGAACACATATACATCATCTGGTTGATCTCGAACATAGGGTTGTTGAGGAACAGTAAGGGAGACCATCCAAGGACAATCACGGAATGTGATCAGGGGTATGCTTCCAGTAGGCGTACCAGTCCATTCCCGTAGATGTTGGTAGAACCCGGGATCTCGTAATGTGACAGTAAAAGACAACCATGTTGACTTGGAGGGACGGTCGAAGAAGACCTCGGGGTTACCGAACACTCTTGGCCGTTCAAGTGCCAGCTTATCCCAGAATGTCCACGAGGGATCTAACTCGTGGGGAGCTGAATCTCGAAGTTCCATTGTCGGAGGGGGTTTGGTATTTGATCCATACCCCATGCCTGATGTGAGCGAACCAAGTGTAAGTAAAACACAATCTTCGGGTCCAAGAGTAATGTCCACGTCTTCGCTATTTTGTCTGGTCTTAAGTGCTGATACTCGAAATCCACTGCCTTCATCTTGAATGTCCAGACCGGTCACTTGTATGCCTACTCAAAGTCAATGACCGCTTTCCTGTCACGAAAATACACTTACCATGCCGGAACTCAACATTCATCGCTTTAAGATATTGTGTCAAGGGCTTGATGATTGCCACGAAGTCCTCCTCTGGCGCCTGCTCCACACCAGACAACGTACCCATATTTGGGAACTCATGCAGGAATCGGTGCAGGCATCGTCTGAACTCAACGGCACTACACCAAGGATGAAACCTGTTCAACGAAGACCATAGGTCCCAGAAGTTCGTCTCGAAAAAGTCTGGTGCAAATAAAGCCTGAATCTCCAGCCCTTCAAGCTCCTCCTCTGTCTCTAGAACGACTCTCATCAGATCACACTGATTCTTCACACTCAATCCCATCGTCGACACATCCACCGCCTCTGGTGATTCCTGTCCAAATTTATCCAAAACCTGCCTCACCAATCTCGGCCCTGCAGTACCTTTACTTCTCTGTGACTGGTTGAAGCGACGCAATTTATCAGCCAAAGTCTCACCCTCGATATCCGACGGCACTTTCTGAAGCATGCCATATAGACAATGATATGTCAGACTCATTTTTCGAATCGCCGAGACACGATATCCCGTCTCCCATGATGGTTTGGAGAAACTGGCCATGGAACCGCCTGCTGCGCTGGATGCTTCGAGGATGTGGATGCGGTCACCGGGGACATGGGCGTCGTCAATGAGGAAGATGGCTGCTGCTAGGGATGCGATTCCTCCGCCAACTAGATATATGTCCGAGGTGTATGATGATGACCCATTGCTGATGTCGCCATGATCTTTCGTCCCCTCAACACCTGCCGCGTCATGATTGTTTTCCATGCCGTAGATTCAAAGGCCATAAACCTGATCTTTATCTCGCTTGAGTACTCTTCTCATGACAAGAAGTATCACAGAACATGACCGGACTCAACAAAAAGCAGATCTCAGGAGCAGTGTAGAGTTTTTTTAAGCAACTGGTCCAAACGCAACAAGGGACCATCAGAGAATAACACCACCTACCTAATCTATTTCAATCGAGGGCGAAAAAAAAAACCAGAATGGAAAAATTCCAAGACCTAACCAATCAAACAGCATAACCTACCATTGCTTCACCCTCTTATCTGCCCCAACCACATCCATGTCAACACATCACTGGCGTCATATCTCCCGTTTTTAAGCCTCCATTTTTTGCATGAGCTCTTACCGACAAACGATGAACCTGAATGGGTGGGCGGTGTCGTAGAGAATGGGGGGAAAGATATGGGGGAGTTCTGGACTGGACCACTTTGTGAGCAAAATACTGACATCGTACGATGTTTTTGTTATGGGAGGGGACTGCGGAAGTCTCCTTGGGGCGGTTCTACCGGGTGGGACCGTGGGACCGGCCGTACGCCGGAAGCGGACCGTTGCTATAGTGCGGGATTGAGGATGTGAGAAGCCCCGAAGGGACGGGAGGTTGGTGCTTGCATTCAGATAGAGAAAATCAGAGGGGAAGGGAAGATGAAGATTGTGTAACAAGGACTTTTTTCTCTCTTCTTGCTTACATGAGAATTGTTTGCTCAGTTTTGCAACTGGTCTTCGGATGTAGCCTCGATGTTTGATGTTTGCTCATGCGCTGTAACATCTTCTTTTCTTTTTCCAGCCTTGAGTGCTTCCTCTCATCCGGTTGTATGTGCGTCACATATCATAAGGAGAGGTACTGTATATGATCATGATTTGAGGTAGACGTTCATGTCTTAGTAGCCTTGAAGCTTTGTTTCAGCTAGGACTGGAGTACATATAGAAGCCAGTGCGGAAATATCCCTCCGGATGAAGATGATGTGGCATGTTCCATAGGACTATCGTTACAGTGCCAGAGATGTTTTGGCCCTACAATGTCCTGCCGGCACGGACATATACCAACACTCAAGGCCACCGACGTGAGATTTTGGACCAGGCGGGGAAGTAAACTTCCGGCTTCAGATAAATTCCCTCGATAATTGAGGGTTAGCCATCTGCAGGCATCCATGGCTACAGGTCATGTACGGGGCTGTGTGATGTTGGCAAGTCGAATAAAGCTGTCAAAAAACGGCGCATTAGGAGGATTTCAAGTGCCGTGGTTCCAGTTCGGCAATTCGCCTATGCCAAGTCGAGGTAGTTGTGATGATACAGTGACAGCGCTGCAATATCAACGAGGGCATCTAAGCTTGCGCGAGTTTGCGAAGCAAGAAACTTCTACGATATGGAGTTCAGGTATTCCTTATTTGAATTCCCAATGTTTAATGCGTTTTAACTGGCCGTCAACCACCTGGCTATTCACAAGTGAAACCTGCACCGCATCGACTGGCACAGCAGCTCTTCCAACATCCGCCGCTACCTTCCATCGACAAGATTTTGTTACACTCGAAAACCGAGATTTTGAAAAATCTTCTCCAAGCGTGCCCTAACCCTCCACTCCATGCCACCAACTTTCTACAAATTCAACACCCAAAACACCACGTTGACGATGGAGGCTTTAATTTACTGATTGATAAGAGGTGGATGTCCCCACAAAGCGCGAAACTCTACTATTCTTTGGCTGCAGCACTGATTGCATGGTTGATGGACGGAGCCGGCTTGATACGGGAGGTAGGCCGGTGATCTTTTCAAAACAGGAATAATGATCAAAACTGATGAGTTTTCGGGTGCCGGGTGTTACAGAAGTTTATTGTCTTACCTGACTTACTGACTGGGCAGTACAGTACAGCACAGTACAGCGGTTTGAACTTTACACGCTTGATGGCATCATGCCACCCAATTGACGAGATGGTGATCGGCAACAGAAACAGGTGCAACTTGAAAGTGGTCGCTTCAAATTGATTCAAACACTGTAATAACTGGGAGGAACTGGGAGGAGGAGCTGGCTTAATTTGGTTGTGAAAGCCCGGGGATAAATGTAAGATCCCTGGCCCTTGGTCCTTTTGATCTGCTTCCTCCACTTAATGTTCATCCCACGGAACGCGAGAAAGCCGCGCTGTATTACCGTAATACCTGGTTTCATCGAGAATCGTTTGTATCTCTGACATAGAACAAGTAATAAAAGTTGTGAACCATGTAGAGCTGAAGGCTTACGTATGCTCTGCTATTCTAAGCCTCTAGGCAAACGTCAATGAGTTAATGAGAGTCGCCATGTCATGTGTCTCATGATCATGACAAGCCAGCCAGAAACAAGCGTCATCGGTCTTGTTACTCAGCCACTTGACAGAATTGGAGGAGCGATGATCAAAGGCATTCAATCCCTTGCATACATTAAGATATCTCCATTAACCCAAAAGGCTTGATGCTTTCTTTCTGGTGATTCATCATCTGACATGCAGAATATTTGCCGAATTGTGCAGGCCAGTCCCAAACATTGTGGACTTGCGTGTCACTGATTACCCAGCCTTGAAGTTCCAAATGTTCAAGGAGTTTCCCAGTATCAAAAGGACTAAGCCACCCGTGGGAATCTCGATTTCTTAGTGGTGATTAGCCTATCAATGTCGACAAGGAAATGCAGTGCATGTGTATCTCCCGGGCCCGTGATGAGTACCAAACAATACTCAAGTTCTGATGATATTGTTCCTCGTAACCATGACCAGTTGCCATCCCTAGTCGAAAGCCGAAAAGAGATGAAAGGAAAAAAAGAAGAAGAAAAAAGCACAATTTCCCATGTCGAGCAAATTCTCCTGTCTGGGGATTTACACACTCAAGCCTAAAGCAGTTAGATGCACAAATGTGAACCCCTTGTTCCTTGTCCCTTTGAAAAATGATGTGGAAGCAGCATGGATTCAAGTGCCCCTGTAGTGTAGCCCACTCGGCCGGAGCGCCACACCACGACATCAGAAACCCTCCGTTCAGGTAAATTACGGTCTCGGTAGCGTGTTGACCAGCGCCGAGAGGCACTGTTAATTAATGAATTGTTCTCCGTCGCCGAGACCCCATCCTCCACCTGCGTGGCAGCCTGGCAGGGTGCCAATCCTGGAGAAGGCAGGCGCCCTCTCAGAGCGTTTAGTGTCTGTGCCTAGGTAGCTATGCCTGTACCTTCATATGGGCTGCCTGCCGTGTTGATTGAAGATGGCGAATACCCGCTCACAAGGCGATGGAGCAGCCAGGGTGCGGAATTCTTAGGATGGAAAAGTTACAGTGCCATACAAGAGAGGGCCTGTTGCTGAGAATTGGCTAATAGGAAGAGAGAATACCTTGTTAGAGACAACAAGGGACATGTAGAGAGAGGAGAAAGAGAGAAAAAAAGAAAAACTCTGCATCTTATTGCATGGCAAACGTGTTTGCTCCCTTCAGTACTCGCCTTAGCCCCCTATCAGAACGTCTTGTTCATCCAAGCCTCAGGTCTAGGGGACAAGAAAATTATGCAATTTCACCTAAAGAAAACAAGCAATAGCCACTAAACAGCAGATTTACTACGTACAAAGACGAAGAGTCACGCAACAACAAGATAAAGTACAATTTAAAGCAGACAAGCTAAGAAAGGGGATATCATTATTCACTCATTCTATTTCAGTTCTAGCTTAGTGACTGGGTTGGTAGGTGTTGTATCCAGTGGTTTTCCCCCCTCCGCCTTCCCTCTAATTTTTTTTTTGTCATTGTCTTTTCCTCCAAAAATCCTCGTCCCTCCACTTTCCTCATCGTCTCCATCATTTCCCTTTTTTTTTTTCTTCCTCGTCCTCCACACCCCCTTTTACCGCCTTCTTATTCCCTTTGTCGTTTTTTCCCCTTCCATCCCCCTCTCCTCTACTTCTTCCCTTGTCCGACTTTCGGGGTTTCAACAACTCGGGTGAGCTTTCAAGTTCTACTTCACCACAATCCAGTCCTACTGATTGAGTTGGTGGTGAGTTGTGTTGAGATAAAAGCACTAGAAACGTTGGGCTGTGCGTGTTGTACCTCCTTGACATACGTCCGTCCGCTGCTTGTGCACTCCGACCACCGACGCCGAGCCCCTCATACCCGTAATATTCAGGTAACCCATAAACCCTCCGCCATTTGCCTCGCTTTGGTGCTTTCAACACAACCTGGGGTCTTAATTGTTAAATCGTATGTATACAATCTTGAGATCACCCTGCCTTGTCATTTTATCACTTGTTTTCGTCATGTCTGTACCTAGTCCCAGTCAATGGCTGCTCCAAATACTCTTCCCTGCATCAGACAGTCTTCTTTTCGCGCACCAAGCTCACAGCCTCGACTAGGCCAATCTCCAAATTCTCCCTCCGACCTTCAATGTGGTAGTCGACGACGCAGAATTACCTTTACCGATCCGCTCGACACCATGGCTTCGTCCTTTCTTCCGAGCCGCTTTCGCGGTGAGACCCCAGTCTCTGAGAAAACCACACCGTCTTGGGCTTCCAAACGCCTTACGCCCCTCGTCCAGTTCCTTTCTCGCGTTGCCTGCTCCCACCCCATCCACACCATTGTGGTGGTTGCTATACTTGCCAGCACTTCATATGTTGGCCTTCTCCAAGAGAGTCTCTTCGATGTCGGCATCGATACATCCGTAGGCAAGGCGGACTGGTCTTGCTTGGTGGAGGGCAGTCGTGTTCTTCACGCTGGACCCGAGACCTCTTGGAAGTGGCAGGGTGTTGAGCAGGATGCCATTGACACCACCGATGCTGACCATTACGCCCTCCTCACTCTGGTCTTCCCCGATACTCTTTCGAACGATTCACCCAGCAATGCCCCTCGACCCCACCATATTCCGATCCCCGACAACTTGTCCATCACCGCTCTTCCTGCCACCGAGAACTCGTTCACCACCTACTCGCAGGAGAGTATTCTGGCATATGCCCTTCCTTATTCTCAGGGCCCAGAGTTTCTCGCTGCTGCCCAGGAGATCCCCGATGAGGGTGCCGAGGAGATCGAGACGGAGCATGGCCGTGAGAAGAAGACTTGGATCATGAAGGCTGCCAAGGTTCACACCCGCAACACCATCGTCAACTGGGTTAGCAACGCTTGGACTAGCTTCCTCGACCTGCTCAAGAATGCCGAGACTCTCGACATTGTCATCATGCTCCTCGGTTATATTGCCATGCACCTCACCTTTGTCTCTCTCTTCCTCTCCATGAGACGCATGGGTTCCAAGTTTTGGCTCGGTGTTTGCACCCTCTTCTCATCTGTTTTCGCCTTCCTTTTTGGACTGGTCGTTACTACGAAGCTCGGTGTTCCCATCAGCGTTATTCTCCTGTCCGAGGGTCTTCCTTTTTTGGTTGTCACCATTGGTTTCGAAAAGAACATTGTTTTGACCCGTGCTGTCATGTCTCATGCTGTTGAGCACCGTCGAACTCAAATCCAGAACTCCAAGTCTGGCAAGCGATCCCCCGAGCGCCCCACGGAGAACGCTATCCAGTATGCTGTTCAGGCTGCCATCAAGGACAAGGGCTTCGAGATCATCCGCGATTATGCCATTGAGATTGTCATCCTTGTCCTAGGCGCCGCTTCCGGTGTCCAGGGTGGTCTGCAGCACTTCTGCTTCCTGGCTGCCTGGATTCTCTTCTTCGACTGCATTTTGCTCTTCACCTTCTACACCGCTATTCTCAGCATCAAGCTGGAGATCAACCGCATCAAGCGTCACGTCGACATGCGCATGGCTCTTGAGGATGACGGTGTCAGCCGCCGCGTCGCTGAGAATGTTGCCAAGAGCAATGATGACTGGCCTGGTGTCAAGGGCGGCGAGTCCAAGGATTCGTCGCTCTTTAGCCGCAAGAGCAGCAGCATCCCCAAATTCAAGGTCTTGATGATTCTGGGCTTCGTTCTTGTCAACGTTATTAACCTCATTTCCATCCCCTTCCGAAACTCCAGCTCTCTGTCCAGCATTAGCTCTTGGGCCAGCAGCCTCGGTGGCGTCATCTCTCCCATGTCTGTGGACCCTTTCAAGGTTGCTGTCAACGGTCTCGATGCTATCCTCGCTACTGCCAAGGCTACCGGTAGATCTACCTTTGTCACCGTCCTGACACCCATCAAGTATGAGCTTGAATACCCTTCAGTGCACTATGCTCTTGCCTCGTCTGTCAACGGTACTGCCGCCGATGTCGCAGACGGTTTCCAGCATTTTCAAGGCTATGGCGTTGGAGGCCGAATGGTTGGTGGTCTGCTCAAGAGTCTTGAGGATCCTGTTCTCTCCAAGTGGATTGTTGTCGCCCTTGCTCTGAGTGTCGGTCTTAACGGCTACCTGTTCAACGTTGCCCGCTGGGGCATCAAGGACCCTAACCTTCCCGAGCATCATATTGACAGAAATGAACTGGCCCGGGCTGAGCGCTTCAACGACACTGGCTCGGCTACTCTTCCCCTTGGCGAGTATGTCCCTCCTACCCCTCAGCGAACCGAGCCAAGCACGCCAGCCATTACCGACGACGAGACAGATTCTCTGCAGATGACTAAGGTTCGATCCTCCTCCGCACCTAAGCGCAAGGACGCCGAACTGGACCAGCTGCTTGCCGAGAAGCGCGTTCGCGAGATGAGCGACGAAGAGGTTGTTTCATTATCTATGCGTGGCAAGATTCCTGGATATGCTCTCGAAAAGACCCTCGGTGACTTTACTCGTGCCGTCAAGATTCGACGTACCATCATTTCCCGAACCAAGGCCACAGCCGACCTGACGCATTCTCTGGAAGGGTCAAAGCTGCCCTACGAGAACTACAACTGGGAGCGTGTGTTTGGTGCCTGCTGCGAGAACGTTATTGGTTACCTGCCTCTCCCTGTTGGTGTTGCTGGACCTCTTGTTATCGATGGACAGAGCTACTTCATCCCCATGGCTACGACTGAAGGTGTTTTGGTTGCCAGTGCCAGCCGAGGCTGCAAGGCTATCAACTCTGGTGGAGGTGCCATCACCGTATTGACTGCTGATGGAATGACCCGCGGACCATGTGTCGGTTTCGAGACCCTTGAGCGAGCCGGTGCTGCCAAGCTCTGGCTCGACTCGGAGGCCGGACAGAACATGATGAAGAAGGCTTTCAACTCGACCAGTAGATTCGCTCGATTGCAGTCCATGAAGACCGCACTAGCTGGCACAAACCTGTTTATCCGATTCAAGACGACTACCGGTGATGCCATGGGTATGAACATGATTTCCAAGGGTGTCGAGCACGCTCTCTCGGTCATGGCGACCGAGGGAGGCTTCGACGACATGGCTATTATCTCCGTCTCTGGAAACTACTGTATTGATAAGAAGCCTGGTGCTCTCAACTGGATCGACGGTCGAGGCAAGGGTGTCGTTGCCGAGGCCATCATCCCTGGTGAGGTTGTTCGCAAGGTGCTCAAGAGTGATGTTGATTCTCTTGTCGAGCTCAACGTGTCCAAGAACTTGATCGGATCGGCCATGGCTGGAGCTATCGGTGGATTCAACGCCCACGCCGCCAACATGGTGGCAGCCATCTTCCTCGCCACCGGTCAGGATCCCGCTCAGGTTGTGGAGAGCTGTAACTGTATCACCATCATGAAGAAGTAAGCGAAATCACTCTAAGTCGACGTGACATATACTAACCAACTTTGTAGCCTCAACGGAGCTCTGCAGATCTCGGTCTCGATGCCCTCGCTCGAGGTCGGTACTCTTGGTGGCGGTACGATTCTCGAGCCCCAGAGTGCCATGCTGGACATCCTTGGTGTCCGCGGATCTCATCCCACAAACCCTGGTGACAATGCCCGCCGACTGGCTCGTATCATTGCGGCCGCCGTATTGGCTGGTGAACTCTCTCTTTGCAGTGCTTTGGCGGCTGGTCATCTCGTCAGGGCGCACATGCAGCACAACCGAAGTGCTGCTCCCTCAAGGAGCACGACACCAGCTCCTCCTATGACCCCTGTTTCTATGGCTATGACCAACGCTCAGGAACGATCAGCATCTACGACGTCCATGAGCGCAGCTGCCATCCAAAGATCCAAGCGATGAAGACATTGAGGATTTAATTGTGCGGATGTGAATATGAAGAAGGGGAAAAACAACAAATAGACTTGTGGCAGTGATATGTGTCTAAGAACTATGGCAGCATGGAGTTTCGCATTTGGCAATTCTGGAAAGGTCACGCAAAGCATACATTACATATGCGAAAAACCCAAGATATATCCGAGTGGTAGTATGGCCAAGTACCGCTTTATAAATGAATATTAATACTCTCTTGTTATACACTTGATATTGTGGTCTTTGTCGTAGGGCGATAATTTAGGTCAATTTTTTTACCTCGTCGACTTCACGTCCATTCACATCTACAAATTTTATACCCTTTGCCTCCATCTCTGTTTTGCACTCCTCCCATGTGTCGGGCGTGACGGGTTTTGTCCCTTGGTTGACAACATACGTTGTGTAGCCTTCCTCGATAGCACTCTCAGCAGTAGCCTTGACACAGAAATCGCCGGCCAGACCGACAACGTACACGTGCGTCACACCGGCTTTCTTGAGGATGGTCGCTAACCCACTATCACTCACTTTGAAGGGGTCATAGAAAGCACTATACATCTCCACCCTCTCATCCTGCCCCTTATCTAACACAGTATCGATCTTGGCCACATCCAGCTCGGGAACTAGCTCGCAGCCAGGAGTGCCCTGAACACAATGGTCCGGCCAGAGAACGGTGGTGTAGCTCTGTGTGGGATCAGAAGGGTGGATGATGGTTGTGGTGGACGTATAAGGTGGAAGGGAATGGTTTGATGCGAATGAAGTGTGGTTCCGGGGGTGGTAGTCCCGTGTGGCGATCTTGAGAGAGAAGGGGAGAGATAGGAGTGTGTTTATGGTGGGAGCGATAGAGCGGCCATCTGGGACGGGGAGAGAACCATTCTGAGATGTTAGTTATGGGGTGAGATGGAGGGGGTGAGAGGTAGGGCTTACAGGAGGGCAGAAATCTTCCTGGAAGTCTACAACAAGTAGGGCTGGTTTGAAAGTCGCCATATTTGCGATGTCAGCAGGCTAGATGTATGAGTTGAGTGGAGGGGTGTAAGTTGAGAATGATGTGAGTTGAGGTACGTGATGGAGGGGGCGGGGGATTGATAAGCTGATAAGGATACATTGCCCAGGGCCTAGTCTAAATGACGAGTTGGAATCGGTGGTGAAGAATCATGTGTGCATTGTTCCTGGGCTAAAATCTTATTATTTGCATCCATGACTCTTTTTTCAAATGATTGGAATTGAATGCCATGAGAGGTACTAAGCCTTTGAGTGACTGTTTCTGCCTATTTCTAGGCTGCGATGCGCGTGATATTGGGCATATATAGTTGAGGGTAAACGTGTGAGAATCAGAAAATAAACCATTGATGAATACGCGATATCTTGCTATTCTAGTGGATGCTGATAAACATCCAGGAAATTCGATGTAAATTGATGAAAAACACCAGATTACATAACATTCATATCCATTAATCACTTCCCATCACAGCAACAGCAGTTATCCTCTCCGTGGCGAGATCAAGAAAGCAGTGTATTTATACGCATTCCAAACCATGGCATATTACAGACCCGTTTCCTCCTTCGTTGCGGGAGGTAACGCGGGCAGTGTCCTTGGCTCAGACTTTTGCTTCCTGGACGCAAGAGTTTTGGAGGGTTTTGTCAAGGGGATGAGATGGGGTTTATATACTTGGGAGAGGCCGCTCGGCCGGGGTATGGCGTCTGAGCCACGGTGTAAGGCAGGATTGGGGGGGCTTGGGGAGGGCAGAATGCCTTGACGTGGAGATTTTGAGATAAAAGAGAGGAAGAAAGGTTAAATAGGTGAGAAGAAGGAGGAGAGAAACCTGTTTTTTTGACGAGCTTGTGGCTATGTTTGGGCTGTGAAGATGGTCGTGTTCGGATTGTTTGCTGTACTTTGAATTGAGTTACGAAATGTTAGTATGTGTATTCATGTTGATGACGTTCTGAGACTGTGTAGCTTGGAATTATGTCAGTGAATGAGGCAAGGAATTCTGTTTGGAATTGACAATGATTGATAAAAATCATCAACATCAAGTCAAACCGCTATCTTAAAGGTGACATCGAAAGATCAGCCACGAACATCGACAATATTTTTTGAGAGATGGACCCTGAAGCGGCCTCCCACGTGGCACGGAACATGAGCATCAATACACTTCGCAGCCTGTCGTCGACTGAATCGGGTATTAATCGGTCGGGACTTGAGCACAAGCCCCAGAAGCCCTAAGAATGCAGTGTAAGAGCCTTGAGGTTACATTCTTACGAAGAAGCATCTAAAAATGGAGTGCTTCGCAGTCTTATTTACATGCCTCTGTCGAATACTCTTGGGCTTGGCCTTGTAGTCACGGCGTAGGAAGGTCCTAAAATGCAGTGCACGTTGAGCTGCCAAGTCAGGTTGGTTGTGAAGAATCGAGGCTGCCCATCTCTCGACTATCTAAACAAGGGCATATCAGGTCGTTAGGAAGGGTCCAAGAAAGCAGTGCATAGGTGGCTGTGCATGCTAAACTACTGTATGTAAAGAGCTACCAAGGGAGTGCAAGGTTGCCTCAAGTTTTTGTTGGTGGAGAAGAGTCAGGGCTGTCTATCTCTCTACTACCTATGCTAGGCATATATTGATCGTTAGGAAGGGACTAAGAATGCAGTGCATAGAGGTGACTGTGCATTCTGGATGAAATAGCTATTAAGGAAGTGCAAGGTTGCCTCAAGTTGGCTATCTATCTCTCTACTATGCTAGGCATATGTTGATCGTTAGGAAGGGACCAAAAAAGCAGTGCATATAGGTGGCTGTGCATTACCTCGAGGCAAATAAATGTCATATGAACAGGCCATGTATGATTTTATAATGTGATGCGTGAGAATAGCTGGAGCCGGATTTGTGGCTCTCACTGAGACTCGTCAGCCTGTGTTCGATGCTGACCAGGAAGTAACGTTACCTGTCATTCCATTCCGACAGTACAGTACGTGTGAATAAATTGGATCAGGGCAGTAATATGCTGTTATTCGTGATCGGATTCAGTCAGGTGAGGCCACTCTGAGAAGGACTAAAAATGCAGTGCACTTAGAGCCGCAAAAGACTTGGCGGCAGAGGAAGATCAATAATGGGGAAAGAGAAGTTTCCATGCATTCCCCCCTGGTGTTTTACTGCAGGAACAGTGCCCATCGAGACTTCCTCTGCCTTTACCACCTTGTTTTGGAGGAAGGTTCGATCTATCGCCTGCTACATGTACTTACTGTCAGTCATTTAACATCCATCTGTGATATCTCTTCAATAAACATCACCTTCACCGCTCATGGTACTGGAATCAACAACACTTAATCCAAAATTCCACACTCGGTTATCAGACCTAACCTAAACCAGACCTCCCTCTCTAATCATGTCCATCTCAGCAATGCGAGCCAACATCTAGACCTTCGAGACAGTCTCACAAATCTATGTAGATCCTCCTACCTCGACCTCTCCTCTCTCGTCTCACCGGCTGTCCTTCGGACAAGTTGATCATTCGTTCCAGGAGAGCTTGACGGCCATGGGTTCTCGGTGCATCCCTAAAAAACCAAGCTGGGCCCATGTCCATGTCCATGCCCCTCACATCCCGACCTGGCCCTAACCTTACACCTCTTCCCATAGCACGAAACCTGTCGTCATCTTCATAGCCGCCTAAGCTTTCGAGCCACTCATCGTCAAGTTCCCCAAGATCTCGGGCTGGGGGAGGGGCTCTCCCTAACCGTCTTCCTCCGAAAAGTCTGGTCAGTGGGTTACGTGCTGGTACGTTTCTTCTCAAAGCATCATTATTCCTGTTTGGCGCGGCGACAGGTTGTCGTATTGTCTCCCTTGCCCTTTGATCGTCGAATCTACCATTCCTAGGAATGCCCCAGGCACGTGGGTAGT
Source organism: Fusarium dimerum (assembly GCA_013623525.1). Taxonomy (NCBI): domain Eukaryota; kingdom Fungi; phylum Ascomycota; class Sordariomycetes; order Hypocreales; family Nectriaceae; genus Fusarium; species Fusarium dimerum. Next base: position 17,013 of record JABGLY010000207.1, on the reverse strand, counting down.
CCTCAAAATCCCTTTCATCTTCCCATTCGTCTTCATCACCGTCTTCGTCTTCGTAATCGGCATCCGTAAAGTTGATCTGCGGGAACAATCGATTAAGAGCATCTCCTGCCCAAGTAGCCCAGCTGACCTGTTCATGAACTGGCTGGACTCGTTCTGGCGCCCGGCGAACTTGTTCTCTGGCAGCCCGGGGCTGCGGGCTAGGAGACCGTCTCCTTGCCCTCTGTCCCGGCCTCCTCCCTTCAGCCGGCCGCTGCCCTGGTATTGCCCGTCCCTGGTCTCTGGCCTGTATAGGTTCGGCTCTTGGTGCAGGTTCTCTCCTATCGGTTTCCTTTCTCGGAGCAAGTTGTGGCTTGGGAGCATTCTTAGGGGGCCTCTTTCTATGAGAAACCCTTGGCCTGCGGTTCTCTTCGCCGAATCTAGGCTTTAATTGAGGAATTTGCAGATACTCGTTGCCCCCAGTTCCGACTTCCGGCTTTCCAGCAAGCTGAACACGCTGCTCTCGTCGCCATCTCTGTGGCTTTCGTCCAGGTCGATGCTCGATAGGAACCATAAGATCGAAGCCACCATAGAGGGGACAGTCGCAGGTTTTCCAAAGTTCACCACAAAGCAGACAGAACTCGCATCCACAGTGACACCTATCTCTTGTCAGCAGAAACAACGAAGATCAGGACAGCAATACTTACGTCATGTGGTTGCAAGCCTCTCCTAACTGGATACATCTTGCGCAGTCAGGACAATTGACTAGCCTCTCTGCATTCATGGTCGCCCACCAGTCCTCTGTCATCTCTCCCTGCTCGCAGTCACCACTGTGAGCTTCGACGCCGCATTTGGTGCATGTGTGCTTGCCGCAAGCTCGACAGTATCCGTCTCGGTCGGAAGGAATGAAGGTTGCACACTGCCCATCATAACAGTAGAGGCGTTCTTGAGGAGTGATGTCGAATTCTTCCTGCAGCTGTCGGAACAGATGGACCAGCTCAGGACGCCCTGCCTTCTTGATCGTCTTCTTGTCGAATTTTTCACAGCAACGTGGTGGGAAATTACCCTCGGTGCGTAGACCGTGACGGACGGCTTCCTGGAGACAAGATAGGCAGTACTTGCAGCCGCAGTCCACCTTCATCGTCGCATCTTCACCGCATATAAGACAATCTCCCTGACGTCGCCCCCCAGATTGTTCCCCCTTGATAGGGAAGCCTTGGAGCGCGACTCGTCTCTCTGCAGCGTCAAGAGTGATGCGATTATGAATGTTCTGTACGTCAGGTAATCCAAGACGTTGGACGGCAGCATCATCATCCGAGATGATTCGCGAGACAATCTCGGCTTGTTCTTCAGGATCTGCTATCTCTATGGCCAGGTAGATGGCCCGTGCGAGAACCTCTTCGGTGAGGTCCTCTTCGTCGCCTTGAGGGAAAACGTCAAGTCGATACATGAGATCGACCAAGTCCGGATGGACGAGGTCGAAGGCATCCTGTCGAGGCATGATGCCTTGAAGTGACTAGGTGAAGCGGTGCTTCTAATGAACACCCTCTTGCGGTTAGAACCGGTAGGTAAATCAACAACGGTCGTAGTTATAGGTGTGTATTGTAGGTAAAGCATGATAACTAACATCCCGTCCTTGAGGGAAATCACTCTGTTTTATAATCCATGAACAGAGACATTTCGACATCAAGTCAGACAACATGTAGATTTTTCATCTACGCACATGCAAGGTACGGTCATCTTTAGTGGTGAAACGATGTCAAGTGATACTGCGGTTTAAGCTTAAACACCAGACCCCTATCTTATATGAGTGATGGACACTTCTAGTTTAAGATCAGACTATGCAGCAGCTCACGGGCAGAATAAATGTTGTACGTCAAACAAGTCATAACCATAAAGAACATGTTGATTTTTCTCTCTTAAACCCTAAAATCAACTTGAATAGTGTGGTTGACCCAACACAACAATACAGATACCGACTTCCTCAATCCACTCGCTTTCCTTCCCCTCTTGACAATTAGTCGCCGCCGATACGGGGTATCCAAAGATTCCAAATTCATAAGCTAATTTCCCATTCCTAATAATAATAATGATAAAAATGACACAGAGACAAGAAAAAAAACGATAGTCTGATCCCCCAGTTTCCTCCACAAGTTGTGGCAGAAAAAAGGGTGAGCGAGTGAATACTCCGAGTGCCTACACTGAACCCTCCTCTTTGTCAATGACAAATGTTGACAGGTCATGCATGAGAGACAAGACCATGACGGAGGAATGAAAAGGGAGGGCAGTGATATAAAAAAAAGAACCAATAAAAAAAGACAACAAGACCGTGAAACTCCATCTCATCGTTAAACTCCAGCGCTGTTTCCCTCATGTGACGTTGCGAGCCCAGAAGACGTGATATAGACAAGAAAGCAGAACGGGGAAGTGACGTTGTGAAGCCTAATAGCTAAAATCGACGTTGGCCATGACTGGCGGACCCTTGTCCTGGTCGCTGTTCCGACTTGATGGGGATGAGTTGGTATTTGTATTGTTATTGCTGGCATTGCTGTTGTTACGGCTGTTTGTGTTGTTGTTATTGTTGACGGTGATTGATGATGTATCACCATCGCCTAGGGTTGTGTCTGCGCTTGAGGCAGTCGTTGTCGTCGCTTGTAGTTCGTGATCCGGTGGAGGTTGACCACTTGCTGACCATCCTTGGTCAAGCATCTGTTGGAAACTCCAACTAGGTTGGAACTCCTTACTCCTCCATGCGTGATTCACGCGTTCGTACATCTCGTCAATCTGTTCTAGACTGATCTTGCTCGTCTCGTACACCATGCACCAGACAAAGAAAACAGCGAGGATGCAGAAGGCACCCCAGATGAAGAAGATCTTGGGACCAAATCCTGCGTTGCCAGGACCTTCGCCGACCATGATGGGCACACTGTATCCAATGCCAAAGTTGAGAATCCAATTGGAGAAGGTCGATATGGACATGGCCTTTGCTCGCACTTTGAGAGGGTAGATCTCGGATGTAACGACCCAGACAACAGGGCCCCATGACGCAGCAAAGAAGAAAATGTTGACGGAACAAAAGGTTATGAGGATAGTCTGTGACGCCTTTGCAAGTTCTGGGCCAGATGCTGCGTTGAAGGATGCCATGAGGAGCTGGCAAGCAGCCATACCGAGGGCACCAATCATCAGCAGCTTTCGTCGACCCCAGTGTTCAATGACAAGTAGACCGGGGATAGTGCCGACGGTGTTGATGAGATTCAGAATGAGAGATTTAGTATAGGGACTCTCAACGCCGGCGCCGCTGAAGAAGGTAGTGCTGTAGTACATGATAAAATTTATGCCGGTGAGTTGCTGAAGCATCTGCAGACCGCAACCAGTAAATAGACGTCGTCCTAGATGGGGTGATCCGAAAAGAAGATCTCTGTAGGTAGCGGGGCCCAGAGAAAGCTCATACCGATGGTTTGCTATAATCTCATTAAGTTCGTCGAGCAAAGCGGGGTGAGTAATGTCGAGACGTCGTAATCGACTGAGTGAGAGACCGGCGGCATCATGCATGCCCTTCTTGACAAGGAAGCGAGGAGTTTCGGGGAGTAATAGAAGGCCAACAGTTAGGATGAGTCCTGGAACGATCTGAAGGGCGAGGGGAATGCGATATGCAGCTGAGCTGGTGAGGCGTGAGCAGAGGATATTGACGATGGATGCGGCCAGCAGGCCAATAGTGATGGAAAGTTGATATGCGCAGACGAGTGAACCTCGTATCCATTTGGGAGCCATCTCGGATTGATACAAAGGTACGAGGACTGATACAAGACCGACGCCAACACCGGCAAGGAATCTAACATGGTGAGCCGAGTTTCACGTCCATGTCAAAACCGACTTACCTTCCAGCTAACAACATTCCAATAGCCTGGGCGCATACTTGAAATACCGAACCGATACAGAAAATAGCGACGGCAACAAGTAGGGTCTTTCGACGACCAAGGGTGTCGCCGGTCGGGGCAGCACAGAGAGCGCCAAGAGCTGTTCCGGCGCTAAGAATGGCGACAATGATGGATGAGTCTTTGGTGCAAATGGAGATGTCGTTGTTTTCGTCATAACAAGTGGTACCGAATTGTTCCTTGAATTCTGTCATAGCAAGGATACCGTTTATGGCCCTAAAACCCAATGGTCGTTAGTCTGATGTTGTTGGAAAGAGGATAACGTGATATGAGGCGATCGATTTATCAAGCGGGAGCGGCGGGTTCGAGTTTGCAGACAAAATGGCTGATGGTGCGTCGAAAAAATAAATGCGAAAAGGTTCCTGATAATGCGAAACGCAATTGACAATTGCGAGTGAGTTTTGAGTCGTATTGCCACATCCTCCATCCCGAAATGAGTCGATAAAAGTTCAAGTCGTCGTCACGTCGGTCGCACCACAGTCCGAGACAAAGTCGTCTCCATCGAGTCAAGCATGGCCATCGCAATCGTAACGTCGTGTTTGAAAATGAAATTCCATCGATCCGCAGCGCCCGCACACACTTTCTCGGCTCGTACATGTCGTGGTGAATTGAAATCGAAGGGGAGCGTGAAGGGGGGGAAATGGTCTTACCCAGTATCGTAGCCAAAGAGTAAACCGCCCGAGGCAACGAACAGGCCGACCATGATGGCCGGCGCTGAAGAGCCGGCGACATTGTCGGGTTTCTGCCAGCCCATGGCAATGGCCATGGTGTCGGTGTTGAGGACGTCAATCCAGGGTTCGGAGGGATTGAATGTCGCAAGGCGAAGTGGAAGGGAAAGGTTAAAAAAATGAGTCTGAAAAAAGAGGCTCCAGGCTGGGTCAAGTTTTGGTGGAGGTTGAAGGGGTTGAGATCAACGGGGGGGACATTGGGCGATTCCGTGTGGATAATATGGGATGGATGGTCCAGAGTCGTGTGCTGCTGGTGCGTGCTGTGCTCTGCTGTGCTAAGTAATAAGTGCCTAGACGCTGCTGCGCTGTTCGACGGGAGGTTGCAAGTGGGAAGTCAAGTCCGTCCTTGTTAGGTTAGGACTTTGGACAGAGTCAGTAAGGTATCATGTGTGAGAGATGATATTCCTGCACTGTAGAATCCCGGTATCACACTTTGGCCTGAAACGGCAGAGGCTGGCTGCTTGGAGGAAGTCAATGCCACCCTTGGTCAGAACTGTGTCGTAATGCGAGATGTAGTTTTGACGATGCTCTGGAAATGATAGATGAGGAGACTTGGGATGGATGAGGCACGACTGAGGCGTGTGAAGTAGATGTCACTGTAGATGCTGCTGTCACTATCCCAAGATGACATGAATCAAAATGCAGACTGGACAGGAAGTAGAAGAAGGAAAAAGAGGGGTGGACTGGATGGTGAAGGGGGAAAAAAAAGACACTAGGGGGGCAAAAAGGCAGCAAGGGTCGACGCCCGGGGGAGATTTCTGGAGGTTTGATTGGCAGAGCCTGCAGACTTAGTCACTCCCTGGAAGCCGTGAACCGTCCAGGCCCCCATATTTTTAGCGGGGCATAGTTTTTTTCGGGCGCACCTTGAGTTCCGAGTCAACTGTACTTTCAGTGTGTGATGGACACTTTCATGATCAAGGATATTCAACGAGTATGTATAGTTGGTATGAAAAACCAGCAATACATCTTAATTCTCGAGGCACCTGCCGAGGATTGCGAGTTGATGGTAAACGACTGGGATTCAACCGAACAAATGCACTGGTCACATGCCCATGTAGTTCAGCTTGAATTAAACCCGACCGAAGCCGGCCTTCGACCTAGAACCCATCTCACCAATCATCACCACTAACCAATGCCAAGTGGAGGTGTTCTCCCTCCAACGTTGAAAGTCTAGGATCTTTAATTCCTTAGAATCGTCCCATAAGCACTCAACTTTTAACAATAACTTCAATATAACAACCTCAAACCTCCTTGGTCGCTGTCACTTGTTTCAACTGATACATTTCAGAGAAAAATTAATTATCTGCATAATATCCACCTGAGGCAACAGTACAGTACCTTTTCTCTTAATCCCCATATGTCCCGTCCCACGCATGAACAGGTAAGTTCTACAGTGTTGGAAGAAAAGAAATACATCCCTACAAGGATGATTTTGTCGAGATGTACTTGTCACTCACCCTCGCACTGTCACCCAACTCAAAAGAGGAATTACAAACTTGGGGTGATCTGATTCCAAGGCCGCCCCTTCGCTTCAAAGGGATTCTACATGCGACTTGTCTGCTTAGAATAATTTTATGAAATCTGACAGCCGAGGGCAGTCAGACCTGTCATGCTTTTCTGAGGGTTTAGTCTTTCTTCTTCTTCTTCTCGGATTTGTGTCCAGACTCAAAGGGGGTTTACATGGTTTGATTAAAAGCAAGATCGCCGTGATCAACCTGCAAAGGAAAGGCACAAGGAACGACATGTCTCTCTTACAGGATACTAAACAAGAAACGCGAAAATATCACCACGATTCCCCAGATCACCACAAATCTCCAAAAACTCGCTTCCATCACACGTGAGCCTAAACAAAGTGGCTTCTTTGTCAGAACAGAACAAAGAAGAACCATGCCAGCCACAGTGATTTCCTTCCCCCCTTCCCCCAGGTTCCCCCCTCTCATTCTAAGACAGAATAAAAAAAAAGAAAGAAAAAACAAGTACCGCGCGCGGAATTTTGAGACCTTTCAAACTATTGTTTTTGCGGGGTGCAGCTTTCCCCAGGGTGCAAGGGGGGCTGTCAGGTTCGAGGCAGGCCTAGTGATCATCAGACGAGTAAGGGAACAGAAAAAGACCCCCGTTGGTTCTGACAGCAAGCAAGAAAAAGGGGAGATTCTCGATGCTACCTTTTTCTTTCGTAGAGTTAATGACGAAGAGGAAAAAAAGATGAGAGTTGACGATGTATCGGCCCGAAAAGTTGACCGTTTATTTCACATTTCGACCAACTTCCTGTCATCCGGTGTTAGATGAATGGTCTGACAGCTTCATTGTCTTGTTTCCAACATACTTACTTTGCGGAGACTCCGCCTTAGAATGGTAGACAATACAACATAACAACACCAAGTAACTGATAGATCATCTCCCAATGTACTGCAGAGCACGGGCAGTCTCCGTCAAACTGCATCAAATACATAAACTTTCTTAGACCCCTATGCGCCCGTTTACTACCATGTCACACATCACGATACTGTCTTCATTACCTATTATCCACTGAACAACAAGGGACCGTTTGAGCTAGGAAGTCATCAGTCACACAGCAGATGTGCGTCATGCAGAATCTACTTGTAGAAAGTATATATTCATGATATTCAAATAATATCCTTAAATAGATTGCAACTGGCTGCATGCATCCCATTCCTATCAATACAATAAATCATCCCTTTACGCCTTGATGGTCCACTTCATATGCCTTTTTTCAGCACGGAGCTTATACAACTCAAATAACCAGCACACGGCTATCCATCATCAACGGCATTCTATAGCCGTGCAGTGTAGATATCTTATAATTCTCGTCTCTTAGATCTCCAGGGTGACCTCCTGGCCCTTGACGCGGCCAATCACCTGCTGAGGAGCATACTTGGGAATGACCTCATCGTCGTGGAGCATCTCAAACTCCTCGGTGGCATCACGGCCCATGAAGTTGAGGATGGCCTGGACACCGCCGGGGTGCTCCTCGAGCCAGTCGCTGAGGTCAAGGACAGCACCCTTGACGACAACCCAGACGTCATCCTTCTTGTTGTGCTTGGCAACCTCCTCCATGGTGAACTCCTTCTCAGGGACCTTGAAGGACTTGGGGTCATTGGGCTTGTCGGCCTTAGCACCGTTCTCCTTGGTGGGGTTGGGGCCGGCGGCAGATGAAGCCTGCTCGGCAGCAGCAGCGGGCAGGTTGCCGCCAGAGCTTGAGGCACCGTTCCACTCAACCGTGACACGGCCGGGAGCGGAGGGGTCAAGGTGGAGAGAGATCTGGCCAACACGCTGGGCGGCGCCGGCAGAACCGTCGAGAGCCTTTCGGAAGAGGTAGTTGCTGGCAGTGTCACCAGCAACACGGCCGTAGACGACACAGCCGAGGAGGGAAGAACCACCAAGACGGTTAGCACCGTGGACACCACCAGCCAACTCACCGCAGGCGTAGAGACCCTCAAAGGGCTGCTTCTCCTGGTTGAGAACCTCGGCTCGGTCGTTGATCTCGATACCACCCATGGTGAAGTGCAGGACGGGCTCCATGACAGCGACGTGGAAATCATCGTCGACGTTAAGAGGAAGGTTGTGGAAGAACTTCTTGCCCCAAGGATCCTTCTCCTTACCCTCAGCGATGTTGTTGTAGGTCGAGAAGGTCTTCTGGAGGTGCTCAGGAGTGCAGCCAATTTCCTTGGCGAGCTCCTTGCCGGTCATCTTCTTCATGAGACCACGGCCAGAGTAGTGGCGGGTGTGGAAGTCAAGGACCTTGGAGGCCTTGGAGTTGAGGATGAGGCGGATGGGGAACTTGTTCTTCTCCTTCTCCTTCCACATCATGCCAGAGACGTAGTCACGGTGACCAAGCTCATCGCAGAATCGGTCACCGTCGGCGTTCAGGAGCAGACCACCCTCACCACGGAGAGCCTCGGCAGCGAGGAACTTCCACTTGGAGCCGGGGTCCTTGGGGTCGACGAGACCAGTAGGGTGGACCTGGACCTTGTCCATATCAATTCCGTTACCTCCGATCTCCATGACCATCTTCTGGCCGTCACCGGTGGCGTGGGTGCCGTTGGTGGTGGCAAGGCCGTAGGTATCGGGGCGGTGCTTCTTGAGGAGGGAGGTCTCGGAGAAATCAGCGGCGTAACCACCAGTGGCGAGGACAACGGGGCCGTCGAGTGAGACGGTCTCGCCGTTGGCCTCGTACTTGACACCGGTAATCTTGTTACCCTCCTTGTTCAGGCTGGTAACACGAGCCTTCTTGATAATCTCGACACGTCCGGGCTCGTTCTCGGCAAGCTCCTCAAGGCGCTGCATGAGGGCGTAGGTGATGGCCATACCGGGGAACTTGGCATCGTGGCCTCGGTGTGTTCGGGGCTGGGAGTGGCCACTGGAACTGTCAGCATTGAGATGAAATAGAAGGATGATGAGACTTCTTACCCCAGACGAGAAACGAGAGTAAGATCGAGGTTGAACTCGTCCTGGAGCCACTCAACGGCAGCGGCGGACTTGTAGGTGAGGACCTTGATCAGGTCGGGACGGGCCTTGTCACGGGCCGACTTGAGGGTATCATCGTAGAACTGCTTCACGCTGTCGCCAATGCCGTTGTCGACTTGTGTTCGGGTAAGAGCACCGTTGATACCAGAGGTAGCCTTGGTGGAGTTGCCGCCAAAGAAGCCTATGATCACATGTTAGCGAGAACTGGGCGCAGTCGAGGAAGCAGCCGAGCGTTTGTGAGGGGGCCAATCAACGCGGTTGCTGCTTAGCGCATTGCTTTGGAGAGCTTACCCTGCTTGTCGAGGACAACAACATTGCCACCAGCCAGGTAGATGGTATGCGCAGCGGACAGACCAGAAACTGCTAAAGTCAGTGAATTGTCGAGAAGAGAGCAGCGAACAGTAACTTACGGCCACCGCCTACTACGATCACGCGAGGAGCCATTGTTGTGAGTTTGGGGGGTATCAAGGAATAGCTAAAACGAAGAGAGTGATGTCGTCAAACAAGGCAATAGAGGACGAGCAGACAGAGGACGATAACGAGGATGAGGGGAGAAGGGAAGAGATGTAAATGAGGAAGAGGAGGAGGAAAAGATGGAGAGTCAAGAGATGGAAGAAAAGAGTCGAGGCTATAAAGTTTCTGGGGGAGGGGGGGCCGGTTTAATAAACGATACAGGACGCAAGCATAAAGGACAGAAAGACGGGCGTGGCAGCGAGAAATGGATTGGCGAGCCGAGGTCGAGCGAAAGCGAAACAGAGAAAAAAAAAACAGGTGAGCAGGCGATGCAATGACCTAGCAAGTGAAGGGAAACAGAGAGACACGGGCCACTTGAGTTTATGGGGAAGGGGGACGGGGAGTGGGGTGGTTGTAGAGGGTATTGTGCCTGTAAGTTCAGGGAGTTTACTACAAGGCTGTTCAACCATAGGTAGGTAGATAAAATGAGTGAGAGGAGAGGCACTCTTAGACGATATAGAGCTGAAGTCTTTTAGATGCCATTGGATTTGATCAGTTATTCTATCAATCACAGACTTGTATCATGACTTTATCCTCTCCTTGTTCTCCATGTTCAACAACCATCTTTGAGTCCTCTAAGAAAAATGTCCACCGTGGGGAAAGGCTACAACCTCCCTCTCCCAGCAAATCAGCTACCACCATTTTCTCAGCACAAGGACTCTTGGCCAGAAACGGAAACGTGAGGTACTGCACTGTGGTCTACTACACCCCCCCCTTGGAATCAAGTTTCTAGTTACTGTTACACGCCCAGGTTCTTATTCAAAGGCTGGATATGTCCGGATACTTGGGGCGAACAATTGATGAGAACTGAAGGACGAGTTTGAGATTAGGATTAACTAATCATGAATTCTACATGTTCATGACTATCTGCTCATACTCTTCGTTCACAGCTTCGCCGAACTCTCGGGGTACATCACCTCATTTCATCTCACTTCAACATCCCCCCTCAATCCTTCCCTCGGCCAACCAGCCGAACCGGTCATTTCACCATTTTGTTCTTGTCCTCTCCCTCTAAAGTGAAATCCCACTCAGCCATCCCATTTGTAGCGTGCCGAGGTCCCCACACAAGATGGCACTTGAGTAGATGTGGGGGAAAACTCCAGAGGCATGCACTGGGGGGGTGTGGTGCAATCAACTTGTTTTCTATGAACAGCACACATCATGTGGTCGTTTTCTTCCACCTTCTCCAGTCTAGCATATGCTTCACATAGAATTATCATCAAGACATGTGAAAATTACAACAATCTCCAAATAATAAGAACAATTTCTACAAGAAATCTTTCAAAAAACAATTTATAACTTCATTATTAGTTGGCTCCGATTCATGACTTCTCCAACCTCATTCTTCCCCCCCAAATAAAACCCCACACAAACTCCTCTTCACCAACAAAAAAAAAAAAAAAAAGGTGCCCGGCCCGGACATGTCACCGAACCTCGGTCTAATCGCCGGCTCACTATTCAAGTCCGTCCTGTCATGGATTCTTTCTAATACGGTCTTTTGAAATCCCTTTTACATGACCCGTTCGCAAACTTTGCTCCAAATATGTTTTGTAGATCTATCGAGTAATTGACCGTTGTATTACTGGCAGTTGGTTATCCCCCCTTTCAAGGTGCAGAGTATCTCGCTTCTTTATGCCTGCCTGTCTCGCACTGAGGGGAAGTGCCCCATCATCATTCACATGTCAGACTTTGAGAGCCTCAACCACATGAATCGTTTAGTCCCGTCGAGATTTACGCCAGATCCAGCCCTCTTTTCTCTCTACAACAACGCCCTCAAGGTTTACTTCTTAAAAGAGCGTATCCTCCAAACATTAGATATAGCAGATCTGGATCTAGACTCGATCAATTATATTTGCCGCATCTTCTTTCTTCACCGTTTATTCGAAAGAGGACATCATCACTTTTCCCTTTTCCCCCACGAACCCTTGAGTAATGTTCTTAGCGTTGGCCTTTCCTGTCATGTCAGAACTTCCTGTGGAGTTGATCATGTGAAAAAGAAAACCTGGGGGGCTCAAACTAACATCCTTTCCGTATGGCAACCACAAGAAAAGACATGTGAAAGTCCTGACCCTGCATCTTGCCCCTTACACTTACGCTTTTTCCCCAAGTTTCTCCTCCATGATCATACAGGAAAGAGACTGGAATTTCCCCGGATTCTCCTTCAGTAACAAGTCTGGAACAAGGGGGTCATTTCATGTCGAGTCTCCGCATCCGCCTCCGCCACTTGGGGGTGTTCGTGACCATTTCTCTTTAGGCTTGGATTCATGCCTTTACTCCTTGTACCATGGATCCTTTGCATTTGTCCTTATTGGCCTGTGATTGATGACTTCATAAGGACTGTGCTAAGAGCGATGAGTTAGCACTGGATGCTGACTTGGGTGTCTTCACGTGAGCCATCCTGTCGACGTCGTACAGTCTGCTTAGAGGGAGAACCAATGTAACACTGGTGAAGAAGAATATGAGGCTAGGAATTATTACGACTGATGGTAGATCGAGCACTTTCTTAGATGTTCATATTTTATTTTCATTTTACTTCCTAATAAACACGTTACAACTTCAGATTTGTCGCTCGCCTCTTGAAGTGATGATCTACTTGCCAGTGATAGATATCCCTTTGAATTCCACCACCTAAACCCCGTGACCTGTAAAGCCCCTCTCTCGACGTCATACCACAAATCCCTCCCTCTGTCCAACCCTCAAACAGCCCAACGCTCCTTCAAACCCACCCAGGCTTCACAACGAATAGTCCCATCATGAAACCCATCCTGCTATTATCCATCATCACCCTCACCGCCGCAATGTCCGATCAGGTACCTCTCAAGAAACCCCTCCCCAAGTCTGCCGACCATCCAAACCTCCTCGGCCAGCTCCCCAAAATGGCGCCTGGCAAGATATCCTCCAAGTCAGATACGACCGGTCCTATAACACAACCCTCTGTCGCGCTCGCCGACGTCATCGGCTCTCAGCGCTCCCTCACCACATTCTCCTCCTTCGCCCGTCTTCACGAATCCACAGACTCCCTCCTCGGCGACATGTCAACCAACACGACCGTTCTCGCGCCCTTGAACTCTGCAGTTGATGATCTTCCTCGCAAACCGTGGGAGAAGCCAGACGAGGGCGCTGATGCGTATCAAGGTGAGAAGGGACAGGAGCGCGCGCAGGATAACCTAAGGAAATTCGTTGAGGCGCATCTCGTAAGCCAGAGCCCCTGGGATGAGGATAAGAAGGCAAAAACACTAGGGGGCAGGGAGATCTGGTGGGTTGAGAAAGACGGTAAGAGAGTGATTATGCCAGATGAGGTTGAGGTTGAAAGAGTCGCCAGCAAGGTTGCTAACGGCGAGTTGGTAAGTCGTCAACTCATATTGTCTCAATGCTGGCTAACAGATATACAGTGGATTCTTAAGGGTGTTCTCAACTATGTCTAGATATTGTTTCTCATAAGCGGTCTTTTTCTCACTTTCTGATTTATGGATTGTCACGATATTAATGATATACGAATTAATTGGTTTCTTCCTACACCAAAATGACTATGCACAGAATGACCACATCTTATACTCCTCCATCTTAACAGTTTCACTATGACCTCACTTCACATCCAGTCATCATTTTGGAAAAGCCATCATCTCATTTTATTCACCTCCAAGTTGCATTACAAAGTATCTTCTTCCACGTCGCCGATATCATCTAATCATTCTCCCATCGCCCACAGCCAACAAGTACCCGAACAAACACCATATTCCCATAGATAAGCCCAGTAATGAGACCATTCAAGTCTCACATCCGTTGAAAAAAAAACCTAAAAAAAAAAAAACTCTTGACAACACCATATATAGTGTAGACCAAGCATAGCCTTATACATCGAAACAAAGAGGAAAAGGTCTTTCTCGAGATAGGGTCGCGGGAAAGATAACAGAAAGAAAGAAAAGGTCGCAAGGTTGCTTGGATTAACAGAGTTGTAAAATTTGTGAAGAGAAGATGGTTAACTCCCCACGACCCTGTTACTCCATCACTCAGTCTTGACTCTTTTGGGATCCCCTGACGCTTCTGCATCCTCATTCTGCGCAGCATTTGGCTCTGGACTCTTCCGTTTTGTCGCGGTTGAGCCGCCATCTTTGACGGTCAAATTTGAACCAGAGTTCCCATTGACAGCTGGAGCATCCTTATTGGGATTCGTGGCAGCGTTGGGAGTCGTGCCGGGATTGTCATCCCGTAAGAAACTTGGCCCTGATCCAACTACAGGAGTAGCAAAATTCAATGGACTGGGAAGAGTATTGCTGTCGCTGCCTCTAAAGTTCCAGTCAGGGTAAAAGCTGCTGGGACTTGGTAGAAATTCGCTGGTGAGAAAACGAGACGGTAGCGCTGAGACAGGTGTATCCCCATTCACATTCTGTTGAGGCGGTGGTCTTGCGAATGGATTTGGAGGCCCTGTTGCTCCAGCAGATAGCAAAGCTGATGCTGATGGTGAAGGAGGCGGTAACACGAGAGAAGATTGTGAATTATGCCGTTGCGGAGCTTGCGCTGTGCTGGCTTCGGCAGTATTGCGTGGTGAATTTGACTCTGCTGTCGCACTCCCTCCTGCATCTGAGCCGCCGTCAGGGATTTGGACCTTTAGACGAGGACCTCGGGGTCTTGCCCCCCCAGCAGCACTGCCGAGTTTGGCGCTACCTGGCTGCGATGGAGGGGTTAGCGATGTCTCCGGCATCGATGACAAGGAGACCGTTCGGATTTTATCGTCAGTTTGCGTTATCGACCGTTGCGGTACTGGAGGTGACTTGGTATTGCTGGCAGATCTGTTGAGTGCGCCCACATCTACTGACTGAGCTCGAGCGGCACTTGCGGCGTTTGCTGCCGCAGCTGCAGCCGCAGACTCACTCTTGGAGGGTTCGTTGGAGAATGATGCTAGATGCTGAGACAAAATGGACCGGTTTTCTTCAATAGGCGTGAAAATGCTGTGTGATTTCCGCTGAGGCATCTTCTTGACGGCCGCCTCCGTGTTGAGGAGCGGAGGTTGCGGTCGGGCTGGGAATTCATTCCTGCGCTCAATAGCTGGGGGCGGGAGAGGATCTTGTAGGCGACGGTCGAGCTGCTGCGGTTGCTGAGGTGGTGAAATCTGCGGTCCATTGTTCGGAGGTAGCTGTTGATGATTCGGTTGTGGAGAAGGCGTCGGGCGTGGTGGTGCTTGGATCTCTGGAGGCGCTGGTTGGTGATACGTAGGGGGCATGGAATCACTGCGTCGATCGTCCACGTATGGCTGTGACATCTGCTGTGATTGCATTCGCGCATACGTGTATTGCTGGGTCGGCTGCATCAAACTCGGCGGATGAGGTGCGGGATGATAAATCGGAGGCGTGGGCATGTAGCTGATGCCAGGATGCGCAGGTCCAGGGGGAGGCGGAGTATGAGAGACCATGCCAGGGCCCATCCGGCGCATGTCTGTTCGGGATGTTGGCCTGGATCCGATCGGTGGTTGCGGGGTATGGCCTCGAGAAATAGCAACGCCTGGGTGAACTTGAAAGGGGCCGCCGTTACCGATGGGCGGTGATGCTGACGGCGTGTGATGTCGAATCTGAGGGAATTGGGGCTGTGGTTGACCAGGGAAATGAGGGGGCATCATCTGGTTATCGACCATTTCCTGGCCGTGCGGAGGAGTGCCATCGCCTTCTTCTTCGTCTTCATCATCGCCGCCATTGAAATCGGCAGGTCCTTTGTGCTCGTTAGGGCCTCCATGCTAGAGAAGCTGTCAGCAGGCGAGATGCAAGGCTAATGGTAAATTGCCAGAGCCGGGTTAGGTCAGCGCGAGCGCAAACTTACATATTGATATCGTTGAATAAGATCTCGCATATCTGTTGATGAGTATTCGTAGAGCTTCTTGTTGTTGCCAAAGATGAATACGGCGACATCGACGGAGCAGAGGACGGAGAGCTCATGTGCCTTTTTGAAAAGACCGCCTTTTCGCTTCAGAAAGGTGCTATAACGTGCCACGTTAGCCAAGAGACACAGTTCGCGACCGCCGGGCTTGAGGCGCAAGGCGGATCGAAACGATGGGGAACCAACACTGAGCGGTTTCTATCATCCTTGATAGCTTTGATCTCGATCTTTCTTCGTCCCATCTTGTCGGATTATGTGGGTGTAGTTGATCTGGTCGCGTCTCGAGCTGGTGCAAAGTCCAGACGGGCACAAGAGCGCGGCGATGAGAGGTTATCAGCGATCGCGAAGTATCACGTTCGCCGATAGTATCTCGAGAAGCGCCGAAGCAAACGCGAAAGAAATTATGTGTCCAGCTGAGGATGGAAGAATCGCGCGGGTTGAGGGTGAGTCCAAAGTAGAATACGCAAAACGTAAGCGGGCACCAAGAATATCGCCGTAGGTTTTTATCGAATGGGCGAGACAGGCGGAGAGATGGGGGGGGGAGTCGAAAAGAAAAACGTCTGGGGAGTTCGAATGCGTGTTTCCCTAACAAAGGCAGGGGGGACCCGAGGATTGGTGTCAAATGCCGAATGAGTAATTGCGAGGAGCAGACTGTAGAGAAAAAGTCGACAAAGAAACCAGGGGTCTAGGCTTTTTGATTGAACGTGAAGCAGGGAAAAAGATGTTGAAGAAAAAAGCGAATGTGCAAGTTAGAAAGGTGAGAGTGGAGTGAAACGAAAGGAAAGGATGGATTGGAGCAGCCGGCAAAGGATGAGACTAAGAATCCGTTTAGAAGAGCGGTAGCTTGGCAGGCAGGCCAAGGACCATGGGCCATGCGACGAGGGTACCTTTTTGTGTACAGAGTACGGGTAGCGCTGGACCTTCAAGTGCTGGGACCTAGAATACAGGGAGGCCCAGAGCTAGCTTGAAGCTCTTAGTCTTATTGCTAAGCCCTGAGAGATTTTGATGGGTGACGAGGGAACAAGGAGAAGACTTGTCGATTTGGGGAGTGAAGAGATGGCTTTGTTCTCTGTCTGTTCCGTCTTTTTTCTTTTCTTCTCTTGTTTCTCTTTTGCTGGTTCCCTCGCGGAGTTTTCGAGTCTATCGCATGTAGATCCTCCAAGTTCACTGATCTGCACTGTCGGAGAGAAATAGAACCAACGAGAGTAGCTTAATTTAACGAAAGTGAAGGAAATTGAAAATGGAAACTGCAGAACAAGAACAGCCACGTAGGTAACCGACACGGGGGCAGAAAGGGGTACGATGCAGGACCAAAAGCTCAAGATTGATAGCAATGCTTCCGGTCTCTTACAATCCGCTGGTAATGATAATGTAAGGAAGGATATTATCGATGGACTTGACCTGTATTATGCGACTGGGGGGAATGGGGCTGAAAATCTGGCGTTTCTTTGTTGAACAAGAAGATGAGTTCTAATAATAGATGGATCATGTTCAAATCTGCAATGGAG